>PDLM01000001.1:964365-1136271 GCA_003369665.1 Coleophoma cylindrospora
GACCAGCTTCAGCTTCACGCTCCTCGACATCACGAGCGTGTGGTGGTGGTGGGCGAGCACCTCCATGGCGAGGTGGTGGGCCAGGGGGACCAGCTACAGCTTCACGCTCCTCGACATCACGAGCGTGTGGTGGTGGAGGTCGGTTACCTCCGTGGTGAGCTGCGCGAAGTGGGATCAGCAGAGTATTCTTCGCACGAGCGGTTTGACTTACGAGGAGGAGGAGGACCAGGCTCACGGAGGGCGAGGCCAGAGCCATCAACAGCAAGAGGG
This sequence comes from Coleophoma cylindrospora, assembly GCA_003369665.1. NCBI lineage: Eukaryota > Fungi > Ascomycota > Leotiomycetes > Helotiales > Dermateaceae > Coleophoma > Coleophoma cylindrospora. The sequence continues at coordinate 964,636 of PDLM01000001.1, forward strand.
GCGCCCTGGACAGAAGAAAAGAATGAAGCAGCGAAGATAATAGTTGCAGTAGAGAACTTCATGGTTGCGAGTTTGTTCAAAGAATGAATTAGGCAAGACGTGTAAATATGCAATGAGATCAACTCAGGCAGACCAGCTGGATTAGAGGTGGAGGATGGTTGATTAGAGACTGATGAAATGATTGTGATGATGAGGAGGTCTGGTTGCTACGTCTAGAATATATATACTCCTTCTCTGTCGCTTTTGCCTCAGCTAAGCTTATTTAGCCCGGCACATACGGAGAAAATATGGATCCACATCTCCACTGACGAGATCGATCGTTATCTCATCAAAGCTTGTGTCTGGTTTGAAGTTGGTCACAGATGCTTCTGGAAATAAGACAGCGTAGGCTTGCAGATTTGAGGAGACCCGTATCCACCGACATATCGAGGTCAGGGTCTCCTCAGAGCTCAGGTCATCATGGTGATGGGAGACGTCAGTCAGGTAGAGATCAGACGGAGATACATAAAAAAAACACAGCTGGCCACGTAAGGGCTAAAACGAGCGCAGAAATCATCCACACGGCGTCTCAGCAAATCTGGGGAAGCGTCCGTCACAGAACACACTAGATCGTCCATCTAGGCTTGACTTGACCTTGGACGTGAATCCAGAGCACAACCGACTCGCGCATGTACTCCACTTGGGGCTGGCCGACACACACGCCAGAGCAAGCATAGCCAGATGAGGAGGGATGGTCCGCGGCGAGAGGACCAATGGCAAGGCCCAGCAATGGCTAAGCATTCTGAAGCTGGGACGACGATTGCCTCAAGCTCAATTGAGGCGATCCAAACCAAACAAGCTGGGCGTGCAGCTGCAGTTACAGCCGAAGAGGCGAGCATCATGAACTCGCTCGTGCGAGGCGATGAAAACAATGCATAGCGGTTTGGGGCACGTGCAGGCACACGTATACAGTCTGACACGCTGCGCGCGTCACGCTCTTCTAGAAGATTTACAGTGCTATTGTAGTCCCTTTGAAGGCGAGTAGTGGACGGGACGAATCGCACTCGAACACGGCCGTCCCATCAGCTCAGTCCAAACATTCTCTCAGTTACAGCGCAAAGCGTGCCTGCGCCTCCTCCCCAAGCGGCCCTCGGTGCTCCATCGGCCCGGACGTGCACTTGCATGAGGTGATTGGAAGCCTCACTGGGCGAGCAGTTTGCTTGAAGCGCCATAGACAACTGCAGTGACAGCCGTGTGGTTTGGGCGCGGTTCCTCGAGCACCGACACTCCGACTATCACTGCTACCACTATCACCGCTACTCGGCTGCAATGGTACCGATGGAAAGGCAAGGCAAGGGAGAGGGCACTCAACTATCAGTAAGGTGCCCTCGCAAGACACAGCAAGGAAATATATGGCCGAGAGAGAGGATGCTCAACTAAAAAATCCCTCGCCGAGAGGCATGGCCGAGATCCGCCTTCCAACTGATGACGGCCGTCAAAGTGAGGCCTCTTGTGCAAATTCCCAATACCGACCATGCCGAGCTGGGATGAGCGAAATAAGGCCATCGTGATGCCCATGCTTTCGAGGTACTACCGATCGCAGCGGTGGACAATATGCCGGAATATTGCTTGCCATCCCAACCCCGCCCGATAACTTTATTGTTCACCACTGAGATAGATGAAAGAGGCAGAGCCTATGGTGTGCACTTGGCTTGTCACTGCCGGTTCCAAAGGTCCAAGGCATCATACCGAAGCTTGCCACTTGCGTGATTCGGCCTCTGTGCGCATAAATAAACATGAAGCAGCAGTTCCAACTGATTAGATGGATCATAGGAGTTCGGACTAGTTCAGCATGAAGTGAGAGAGGTGGCATTTTTCGGATTAACTCCAATTCCTTCTCCGGCCGCGAGCCACGCCACATCGAGCTTCAGCCACATGGCGCTCACGATGTATGATTTCGACCACTCACCAATGGCCTTTTGCAATGGATATATTAGTCAGCATAGTGACGTCGCTAGAGTATCAGCCTTGGAATCTTTGGAGCTTCTCGAGGAGTCAGGAGAGCGTCGCATTATTGTGGTAGATCGCATCTGCTACACATCCACAAGTTACGCTTGCAGCGCCGAACCATCATGCTTACCACACAGGAAAAGGTAACGGTCGCCAGCTCTCTGGCTTTCCGAGCCTTAACCTACGCTTTCCTGAGAATTATCCCTTCGCATGTACGTGCTCCCTGCCATTAGACAACTCGTGTTCTGACTTCTGGCAAGGATCTGCCCAAGATAATCTATACTCTGTTTGCCATCTACATCCCTTCCTTCATCGCAAGCTTCTTGACGCAGTCCCAATTCGAAGTAGCCGAGGATAACATTGATGTAACTGTCACGGAGACGGAAGTGGAGGATCAACCACCAACCAATCCATCTACTGCTGCACACTCGCGAAACCTGCGACGTCAAGACAAGCCGAGACATCTGGAGCAGGAGGTTGCTATCGAGGAAACTGTCACCATCCAGGAAAAGTCACCCAAGTTCTGGAGGACATTGTTGACGGGTCTTCCGTCTCCTACATCGGCTGCATTGTCTCTTTTGACGCTTTTGATCAACGTCGGTCTCATACTATCTGCTACAGACTTCATTTACAGGGCCAAGATCTATCACCCAAGCCATGATCTCTCTTTCGCCCGCGTTGGGTACGTGTCTCCAACTGAAGCAAAGCTGCTAGTTCGTGAACCGAACGACTCTCAGTTTCCTATTTTCGTTTCGTACCGAGACGATGCAGAGGCTCCATGGAAAAGTAGCGGTAGCTTATTGGAATTGACTAATGACACGGATTACACTGGTGTCGTAACAATAGGCGGACTTGTTCCGGACAAGACCTATCAGTGGGCAGCCTCAAACAACAATACGGGATACTTTAAAACACCTCCCATGCCTGGACAGATATCGAAAGATGGAACCTTCACTTTCCTTACAACCTCATGCATTAAGCCTCGGTTTCCGTATAACCCCTCACAGCATGCGCTTAGTATCCCAGGATTCAACCATATGGCCAAAGTTATCCGATCCATTCCAGGCGGTGCTCAATTCATGTTATTCTTGGGCGACTTCATCTACATTGATAATCCTAAGCGATTTGGTACTAGTAGCGAAGACTACAGACGCGAATATCGTCAGGTATACGCTTCCCCAGACTGGCCAGCTGTTGGACAAAACCTCAGTTGGATTCATGTGCTTGGTAGGCTTCATGTCCTCGATGCTACCAATCTGCTTACATGTTAATGATTAGATGACCATGAGATTCAAAATGATTGGGATGGGAAAGATACCGGTGTCTATGAGGTCGCTGCTGTCAGTAGTCAATCTTGTTCTTTATCTGTTTGCCATACTTATCTGCCATTAGGATTCATGGCATCATTATCATACATCGGTTAATCCACCACAAGCGAGGCAGGCTGGTAGTCTCTATGCTGTCAGAAGAACGGCAACATACTTCGAGTTTACTCAAGGCCCAGCATCATTTTTTATGATGGACACAAGAAAATACCGAGACAAGAACAATCTTCCAGCGAACAGTACCGAGAAGAAAATGCTGGGTGCCGAACAGTTAGCAGATTTTCTAGCATATCTTGCAAGACCGGAACCAAAGGGTGTGAAGTGGAAGATTGTCGCCTCCAGCATTCCATTCACAAAGAATTGGCGCGTCAATAGCATCGATACCTGGGCCGGGTTCCTGCACGAACGCCAGATCATCCTTGAGGCGATGTGGGATGTTGGACTTAGGGGCGGGGTAGGTGTTGTCATTGTATCTGGCGACCGTCATGAATTTGCTGCAACCGCTTTCCCTCCACCTGCTGGTGGTAGATGGCCCATCAGTGCGACTGTCAACGAGTTCTCAACGAGCCCACTTAGTCAATTTTACCTTCCGACGCCTACGTATTTCCAGAATGACGAGGAGGATATTATGGTCAAGTAAGAAGACCATTGATACACTACATTACTTACTAACCATTCTCAGATATATTCCAAACGGCAATTCTAAGCTAGGAGCAATCACGATTGAGAATCCCCCTGCAAGCGAGCAGAGTATTTTGAAATTCAGACTCTACGTGGACGGCGTCGAGACTTGGTCAAGTGTACTTCTATCACCACCTAGCATTACCGGCAAACGCTGGGGCAAGGATGCTCTTTGGGGATAAAAAATAAATAAAAGGAGTTTGACCTTGGGCTTGGACTGGGTTGGGTTAATGGAATAGAATGGGAGGGACGGACTGGCGGCGTTGTATTTTTATGAAATTCCGAGGAGATTTAAGGAGATGATTTAACGTCTACATGCAAATTCTCATATGACCTGCGTCTAAGCTTCCGCCTGAATTCGCGAAATCAGCAAACTCACAAATGGCACTTAGTTTAGCTTCTTTGCCCCCATGATCCCTACCATCCCAAACCCACACCAAAACCACGGCGCCGGGCCGGATCCAACTTCTCCGCTAGACAAGCATACCCCCGTGGCGGCTTCCCATATTCCAAGACACGATTTGTTCCTCTGGGCCCGTCCACTTTCCCTGACTTTCCCAAGACCTCGGGTCCCAGATTTGGAGGTTCCACCTCAGCCGTTTTTCTGTGTGCGGCTTGGAACCCAGCAGACGAAATAGGGCTGGCTTTGTTGTCTTATTTGAGGATTGGGGAGGTTGATGACTTTGGCAACAGCAACCCAAAAAAAAAGAAAAGAAATTACAACCCCCCTGATTTTAGCTATGAGTAGGGGCGTGGTGGTTATGCTCGCTCATGTTTTTGGGTGTTGGGGGTGGAAGGGAGGGGGGGGGGTGACAAACTGGAAATAAAGAGTCAACGTTCAGACAAGAAGTAATTATAGTTATGGATTTAATATTGTGGTACGATTCTGCACTATTATTCTTCCAAGTTTTGGCACTATGGAATCAAAAAACAGAGATCCAAAATATGGGTACCAGCCCAAGTCATTTTGTGCAAGCTTGATTCTGGTGACGTGCAAGTTGTGGATAGGACTGAGAAAAGCAAGTCTGTAAAGTGGATGACATGTAATTGTAAGCTATATATTGGTACTCAACTGCTATATATATGTGTGTGAGCTGGGTTAACTCCACCAGACATAAGTTCAAGTACAAGCGACAACACGGCAAGAATTTCGAGAAACAAGACTATATACGCCGGTCTACAACCGATAAATCTCCAATCCTACCTTAGACACCGAAACGCAAACCGTATGAACACCACCAAAAGAAAGAAAGAAGACCGGAGAGGCAGACCATAAGAAATAAAGAAAAAAAGACCTCCCAAGACAAGCTAGGCAAACAAAAGTCCTAACGAAAGTATCCCAACTGAAACATAAAGAACAAACGGCGCTTCAAAAGATTCAAGTATGTAAAGAAAAATGTTGCAGATGAACGATAAACAGACAAAAACGCGAGAGAAGGGTAGCAAGATCAAAAGGGGTTCTTTTCAAGCCACTAAGTCTTTGTCATCATCATTCATCATTGGGAGAATATTGCAAAACGAGAGAGAGCAAAGACAAAAGAAAAAAAAAAAGGAAAAGACAGGCCTATGGAACATAAAACAGCCCTCGCAAACGCAACAATAACCCAAAGCAACCGCTCAATCCATGTGTAGCCAATCTTGCAAACACACACACTTTTTTCGTCCTTTCTTTCGGTTCATTTATGTACAAGCGGATTCGTCTTAAGTTCAAACCCGCTCAAAATTCCAAATTACTATCGTATCGTCTGTTGTCACTTATTTACTCCGGGTATAGTACAAGACGCGCTTCGTGCTGTGGACTAGTGTGTCAATTATACATTCGGGAAGCGATTTCGTAGTCCGTCAGCCCAGCGTCCGTAAAGAACATCGGCGAGTTGCTTTGTATGCTCCATGCCGGGAACCACTTGACCAGGAAGATTGGGGAGCTTCTCCTGATACGGGCTATCCATCATCATACTTGATTGTCGCCGGCGGTGGCTTTTGAGATGAGGATTGTTCTGTGCGAGGATGAGTTTTGCAGCCTTTTGTGGCGTTCCGTTGGGTGTCCCATTAGGTGTAACATCTCTGAATGATGCTTGGTTTGAGTAAAGAAGGTTGGAGAGTTTGGAATCTCCTTGAACCTTTTCAAGCATGACTTTCAGAAGTTGGTATTCCCCTTCGGGGTCCACGGCATCGAGCGCGCTCCACGCATCAGCCAAGCGCGAGAGGGCTTCTCTTTTGGCTTGGTTACTGGTTTGAGCATGCAACTCTTGCAATCCCGGGTCCATTATTCTGTTGTATATACGCCTTCCAAGCACTGCCTCTTTGGTAGTAGCTTCAACGACTAGAGGCCGATTTTCATCGAAGGTTGATTCTGTAGAATATTCGTCGGCCGACGTTTGCGAATTGTCTGATACTCTTCGAAAGAGGCGAACTGTCGACCCTGAGTTCCCAAAGCTCATATCTGGTTGTAATGGACGCCTCTGAGTGCTTGGTTGCCGTGGTCTGACAGGCGACTGATGGTGGATCACTGAGGACTGCCTTCTGACTGTGCTACTTTTTCTGATTGTTGCTGGCGCTGGTGATGGCGAGGAAGATTGGAGAGGACCGTCCTTGATATCTAGCTTCGTCATAGCATCTTCTGCGCCGGTGAGATTAACCTGCCCATTGTTATAGATGACCGACAACTTGCGTCGCTTGGTCGTATTCTTTCGAGCTGGCGCAATCGTTGGAGCTTTGACCGTATCGAATACCCACTCATCCGGGTCTGTTCTTGGAGACATTGTGTTTCTAGTATTGTTAGCAAAGCTTTTCCAACTCGTCAGTGCAACATACAAGGTCTCTTCATAAAATTTAGGGTGTGATGGCCGGGTCCTGCCCCCATCCCATTCCTGCTTCCTCTCAATCAATTCCTGCAGAGCTTCGACCTTGCCCGCAGATCGTATAAACTTGTGTTTTAGAAGCTCTTTAGCTGAAGGCCGTCGGTCGCAATCCTTTACTAAACATTGTGCAACAAAGTCCTTAAAATCCTTGCTGTATTGATTACCTTCCAGCCGAGGAGCTGGGGCTTTCGGGATAAGGAAGAGGACCTTCATGGGATGCGTTGAGGCATTAGGGGGCTCTCCATTGGCAAGTTCAATTGCTGTGATTCCAAGTGACCAGATGTCCGCCTTGAAGTCGTACCCAGCTTGCTGAATCACCTCTGGCGCCATCCAAAATGGTGTGCCGACGAATGTGTTTCTTTGTGATTTGATATTGGTGAGTTGGGCTGCGACTCCAAAGTCCGCCAGCTTTACTTTGCCCGATGTGGATAGGAGGATATTTGCAGCTTTGATGTCTCTGTGTATTTTCCCTTCTTGATGTAGGTATTCGAGTCCGAGCAGGAGTTCGCGACAAACAATCGCTATGTGCGCCTCATTGAAAGGTGCCGGTTTGAGCTGCAATTCGTTAGCAGGTATGGTGGTTGGTCATTCGATGATAGGCCATACCAAGTCCAAGCAAGAACCTCCCCCAAGATACTCCATCACAATCCACAGCTTATGACCTCGAAGAAAGCTCGCCTTGTATTGGGTGACGAATGGACTGGCGCAAGTGCTGAGCACTGAAATTTCTTGTTGTATTTCTTGAATGTCATCTTCGGAGCTTTCGAGGTCGATCTGCGAAGCCGGTCAGCATCTGCGCAGGGCGAATTGGTACGGGAAGACTCTTACATGCTTGATGGCAACAACCAGACCTGTGCTCCTCTCGATGGCTTTGTATACAGTGCCAAAACTTCCACTGCCCAGCTCCTCCAGCACCTGATACTCGGAAGCAGCACCGTCTGACATTTTTGCAGCTGATGGTTATCAATGGTGCAGCAATGGAAACAGCCGGTGGTGTTGAAGAAGAGGATGCAGGATGTTTGCGACGAACGGATATCCTATGTTTACATAGCGACCTTGCCGAGCGGCTGGCCAGTGCTGAGTTGTCACGGACGATAAGGTGCGAGTAAGTTGCGAAAATGACGATGCCCGACCCGTCCAAATCTCGAGAAACTGGAGATCATCCAGGGGAGAGTTTGAGCAAAGAATGTACAATTTAATGAGCGGCCTCAGAATTTACAGACCGTATTGGTCGCGTGCATGTCAAGCAGAGTTACAGTGCCTTAGAAGTTTCCAAGATTTCTTCTTTGTCCGTGGGCTGACCAGTCCCAGCACAAATTCACAAGTTCAACGGTTGCCGTGCCAACGCCTTGCATTTGATTCCTTATCGTTGACACCATGAGAAGATCAATCTATAGACAAACAAGGTCAAGGTCTGCAGACGTGCCGGCCTACTAGGAGCGACCATGGCACTTTGACAGCACACTGGTTTCTTCCGAAAGCCGGTTCTTTCCCAGGTGAAAACAATTCTCATGACATGATGGTTGTGCCCAGTGAAGTCAACACCATGCAGCCCTCGATTTTCTCTATACTTGGTCTTCACCAGTTGTTTGGGGGCTTCTGTGCACCCCGGAAGAAGAAGCAACAGCACGTACTACCGCTATCGTCTATCGACGTGGCTCATGCTTCTGATCGCCAATCTAATGTTGATATCAACAACCCTCGAGTCGACGTGCAACTCTATCAGCGCGCGCTCGATACAGACTTTATACATCAGGATAGAACGTTCGTGTCGCATGACTGTCGCGGTATAGCGCCCATTTTCAGAAAATCAAAAGCCTCAAAGGCGCCGGTAGCGCATAGGATTCTGTGTTTGTTTACCTTGCCTCGTTGCTTGTGCTGTGCTGTTATCTAAAAACCCGAACCTTGACGAGCCAATCCTCCGAATCGCGGGGATAGAGCTGCCGAGGAATTCATAAGGCCAAACGCCTTGAGTTGAACTGAGTCGAGTTGATGTTGCAACAAGAACCCCCCATCGGTGAATGAGAGCTTTTATGCGCCTTTATACAAGAAGCCAGCCGCTTGCTCTGCCAACTGCAGATTTTCAATATCAAAGACTTTTCCGTTGCGTTGTTGTTCGTCTCCGCTTGCTGTGACAACGCCCACGGCCCAGCGACCCTAGTTTTGGTATGCCTTGGTTTACCTACGGAGCAAAATGATTTCAATACGGTAAGCTATAGTCTCTAGAATTGAAGGACTAAGGAACTATATCAAAGCAAGTGACTATTACTTACTAGAGTGAAATCCATCTGTTTAATTGAGAAGGGGTTACATGTTTAACTTAAAAGTGTCTATATGCCCTTTGGTATTTGAAAGTCGACGAGTCTTGACTTTCGCTTATGAAGTCGATGTGTAAATCACGGGACAGCCCTGGGTATCCCCGCGATTTCGGCAAGATAACAACGGAAGGTAAACAAAAACAACGGACGAGGCTACTGTGACGTTGTGTAGCGAACTCACTTCTTGCAGTCGCATCACGTCCGACGGTCAATACACTTTTGTTGAGGAGCGCAGTCATTCGTGCCTCGTCTATCTTTGTGCCCTGGACCAGTTTCGAGGAAACAGCTCCATTCAACGCCTCCGCGACCGCCTGCACACCGATACCTGCCATGCCTTGAAGCGCGCTACTTCACAACGTGAACATCTCGAGTGCAATTGAGAACAATGGAGCCTCCGCCGCTACCTACGAGGTTTCCTTGCTGGTGTAGAGCTTCCTATAGCTGGGGAGGGGAGGTAAGAGCGCACCCAAACTTAATTGTGTCGCGCAAGGCTGATATCTGCATTAGAGCAAAAGGGACCTGGGCTTCATCGAGGGGGATCTGATAGAATGCCTGAACGCTGGCGACGGGTCTTGGTGGATGGGCAGACTGAGGAGGGACAAACGTATGATGGGGTGTGAGTTGCAACTGCAGTCCCGCGCAACCTTATGCGATGTTCTCCTGGGCGCATAGCTTCCAAGGCGCGCTTGAAAACCTGCGAGAATGACTGCTGACCTTACCCAGTATTTCCTAGCAACTTCGTTACCCTCATGCCTGAGGGGTTCACTCCTGTGTCGAGATCAGTGAGCCCTCTTCCAGAACGCTCACCGAGCCCCAATCCCTTCAGCCCACAACCACCACAGAAAACCAAATCTAAAGCCTCACGAAGGCCGTTTCAGTCTTATGCCCAACCTGATTTGGCAGCCCAAAAGCGAGCGCAAGCACGAGAGCAAGATGCTCTCGCCACAGCTCGGGCCGTATCACCGAGCCCCTATAAACCCCATACTTCAGCAGCACCGAGTGTGCATGATAATATACCACGGGTGCCTTCTCCCAATATTCCTGGCTATGGACCACCACGTTCCACAACTCCAAACCCCTACCGGGCGCCATCTCGAGGACCATCTCCAAATCCATATGATCGACCGCGTTCTCGGGGTCCATCTCCGAATCCTTATCAAAACCACTCTAGAGGACCTTCCCCAGACCCATATCACCAGGACGCAGGTTCTTCGCCGCCACCACCACCACCACCGCATCGTAGCACGTACACCCCTCACTCAGCCTCAAATTCCTTTGATAGACCCAATGACTTTCGTACCCCGCGAGCAGTGTCTCCCTGTCCGCCCTCGCCCGGAGGTGGCACTGGGCTTACACCTTCACCACTGCGGACGGCTATGGAAGATGTTATGTCTTCTTTGCAAGACATGGGCGCCTCTAGAGAAGATACAAAGTCTCCTGATGGACCCATTGATCCTTGGTCCCCGGAAGCTTTCGATCAGACTTATATCAACGCGAAGCGAAAAGGGCCCTCGAGACCAAGCACCGCGATGGGGATTGGGAGCCGAAGGCTCGACTATGTCGATTCCGATCCATATGCAGATTCTGCCCCACCCCCGTCTCGCCAAGATCAGACTCCTCCTCAATTAAGCAATTATGTTGAGAGAATGGAAAACAGGCTGAGCAAGATGCACAAAAGTAGTCCCCGATTGCATGATCGTGGGGTATCTGTGCCTCAAATACCCGAGAAAGTGAATCCTTATATGGATCGACCAAAATCATCCATGGCCGGAATGTCCTCGGAGCTACCAAAGTTACGGCACAAGAAGTCAGCATATGATGTTGGACGTTTAATGCTTGGCCGCACATTCACCACCAAAACCAATTCTACAAGCGCCTCATCTGGGGGACGGAGTACAACTACTAATGGAAGCTCAAGCACCCAAATGACCGATCGAAGTTTAATGAGCGGTACTTCAGCAGGTGGCTTCTCATCCACTAGTGCTGGAAGCTTAGCTCGAAAGAAAGAGGCATTGCGAGGCCGAGCGCACAGTGCCTTGGGTACGCGCAAGGAAAATTACATGAGCAGCCAAATGGACCTCAGTTTAAGTAGGCCTCAAACACCGCTCACGGGCATTTCATATCACAGTAGTCATGCATCAGAACCACCAAGGGCTCAATCCCAAGTTGGTTGGCATGGGTCTGCTGCGGATGCAGGCCTTGGTGGTCTGATGACACCCAAGCCTAAGAAGAGTGGCTTCTTCAAGAAGATCATTGAATCTGCGAAAACCGGTGCTGCAACCGCACGAAGTAATATTTCTGCAGGCGAGGCGACTCGGCCAGCTGTGCCGTCAAAAAATGGCACGCCGAATGGTGTCACATCTATCGCCGGGGGATTTGGGAACAGTGTTGGTCGCGATGCTGCCAGTGAGATGGGTCTAGGTGGAAATAGTGGAATTGATTGGGTACAAGTTCGAAGGGATGTAAACCGGTCCAATTCTCTGAGTCGGATCGAGCTGCTGGAGAGGAAAGAGAGATGTCAAATGATGGACTATCCAGCAATCAGCCCTGTCGATGAGCTTTTCGAAACCACGGATGGAGATGAAGCAGCCGATGGAAATCCGGTGTTGGACCCAACAAACTTCCAAGCGGTCAACCTCACTTTGGTCGACAAGAATGCACGCTTCCTCAATAGCTTACCGCCGATGACAAACGCTGTCAGTTTAGCAACAGGTTTCGTCTGCCGACCATACAGGAGCGATGTCCAACGATTACGAGCAATTTTCACCTGGGTTAGCGAGAAAATTACCTGGGAAGAGGAGTTCGAGAGCGATATCAATTCCAGAAGAGTTATCCAGTCCAAACGAGGCAGCCCCGAAGATGTGTCTGTGTTAGTTTTGGAAATGTGCGGTGCTGTTGGAATAACCTGTGAGATCATCAGAGGGTATTTGAAGTCCCCGGGAGAAGTACCCGAGCTAGGGATTATGCCACGTGCTAATCACTGGTGGAATGCCGTGGTTGTTGATGGACAGTGGCGGTTCATGGATTGTTCTCTAGCAAGTCCGTCACATCCTCGACGACATCTCTATTCAAGTGTCGGTTCTCAGACAGCAGAGGGTTGGTGGTTTTTGACCCGTCCTTCTGAAATGTGCTGGACTCACGTCCCTGAGCAACACCATCAACAGCACATCTGTCCACCAGTAGCACACGAAGTCTTGCTTGCACTACCATGTGCTTGTCCTCCTTATTTCAAGAATGAGCTCCAGATTGTCGAGTATGACACCAGTTTGGTACGAGTTGAGGACCTTGAGCTAGTACACATCAAATTCACAGTACCTGCCGATGTGGAATGCGCAGCAGAAGTGGAAGCTCGTGCATTTGAGCGGGATCAAGACGGAGACTTCTTTGAAAGCGGTGAGGTTGTCAAGAAACGTGCTCTTGCTCAAGCGGAATGGATCGGTGGCCAGAAAAGATACACCATCAAAGCCTTGCTTCCAGGCGATGAAGGTCAAGGTATTCTGAAAGTATACGCAGGAAAGAGAGGCCTGATGCATTCCATCAAAGACATTCCGCATCCTCTTGCATTTGCACTTCCGATCATCCATACCGGAGACAATCCTTCTTATGAATTTCTTACACGCCATCCGACACCTCATGCACAAAGACATGATCTCTACGTTGCGCAGCCACAATGCCAGCGACTGGCAGTGAACAACACCTTCGTCTTTGCGGTTCGACAACATCCTTCGTCACTGGCTCAAGAATCTCCAAATCCAGGTGGCACATCTCCTATCCCTTTCATCCGCCCTACATCCGCTATGTCGATCACAAGCTCCTCAGCCTCTGGCTCCAATCCTAGCACATCGAGTGCTTTCTCATCCAAGAAGCCTGCAAAGCTTGCCATCCAGTCGCCAGGAGGTAAGATCTTAAGGCTTATGCGGAAGGAGGAAAGGACGCATAGCACTAGTCAGCCAGTTGAGGTTGGTGATGGGGGTACCTGGGAGACCATCATCAAATGTGGTGAGAGAGGTGTTTGGCGCGGCTTAGTGCTTGCGGATCGGAGTGCCAGGTGGTGTGTCTTCGCGGAATGGACCTGTGTCTGATGAGCCACACTTACCGTCTTTTGGTTCTGTCGACATACCTCGCGGCGCTTTCGGCTCTCACTTGGAGGCTCATCAAGGATTGACCGAATCTTGCATTATTTTTTTCCAGTATGACATTCTGCGTTAGTGGGTCGGTCTGCATCAGCAAACATTTCTTCCCTTGTCAAAGAGTATATGCGAAAAGTATATCTGTGTGTGTTCTAGGTGCCGTTGATTTCTTCTTGCTTTTTGTACAACAGAAGAGCGTCTAAGCATTTATATTGGTGTTCTGGCCTGTTTTGATTGGGCCTCCTTAAAGCGCATAGGACTGCGGAGTATTAGAATCATTATGGCTGTTATGGTTATGGGCGTGTTCTTGTAGGGTAAAATGTGGTGCTAGATATAGGATAGGCGGAGCTAAAAGAGGAGTAATGAAATATCTATTCTGATACTGGTATTTGCATGTGTTTCTTTTGCTCGAATTCTACTGATTTTGGTGAGAGCAAGTGGTGAGATGATTTAAGATTTGAAGTGAGTACAATTAAATTATCCTGTGTAGGAACAAAGTGAGTAAATATCAAATTTTTTGGACTATTCTACAAGCGCCATCTAGTTGAGCATTGAGGTGTATATGCCTTCCATCATTTCCCCTATCTCGTTCTTTATTTTTAGATGCAGCCTCCCAATTTAACCAATCCTGATAAAACATCCAGAAACGCCGTCATTCGCCAAAGCTTCTTCTAAAGGTATACAAAGTTTCGCGTCCACATTATGCTAAATACGATTTTCTCACTCTTCAGCTGCTCATCTCCACAGAGCATTCACTGCTTTTCTTCCCCATTCTTAATCTCAGAAAAATTATCCCTGTCAGTTCATACAACCACAATCATCTTTCGCTCCATCCCGCCTCCATCGTGTTTCCATATTTGGACATTTCCATGCCACGTCCCGATTTGAGCATTGTAGCAATATAGCCCAGAGCCTTTCAATAGTGTAGCCCAAGAAAGGTTTCTCAAGAGTATCCTTGTGGCCATCGATCATCATACCCCACGCAGCACCGATCTTCACTTTGTCGTGCGCCCACGCGTTGCTGAGGTCTTCATTCGAGATGGCGCTGTACAGTGTTTCCCACACGTCTTTTTTAAGCCCTCGGATTCGCGATGCTGAGGCGACGAAATTGTTGCCGTGTGTGATGATCGTAGATTTGCAGCTAGTGCTTAATCCTGGGTGCGCGGCACCGAACATGCTTGGTACCAGGTGGAAAGTGTCGTTCCAGCCGCTGGTATCACTGCAGCTGTGACAGTCACAAGTGGTGAGATCTCCCAAATGGAGGAATGTTGATGATGGAAGCATGTTGTCTGGAAATGGGTGTCCAGCTGGGCCCTGGTAGTAGTCGTTGAAGCGCTCTGTGATTAGTTCCCAATTCTTAATCGTTTGAGGTGCCGCGTCGAGGAATATGGTATGGGAGGGCAGTGTGTCCCAGAAATGAAGAATGTGCTCCAAAAACGTTGCTGTTACCCCACCAATGTTAGGTAGTAACTTGATGTTGCTGGCGTCTATGCCAGCAGCATCGAGAAGTTTGTTTTGAGCCTCCGGCGACGGATCTTTGGTGTAAATAGTTATTCGTGGTGTGTAGAACAAGACGGCTTGAGAGGCAGTGAGGAACGACATTATGGTGCCCAAGCCCTCATAGGGATCTCCTTCCGAATGGGCGATGACTATTTCTAACCTGTCTTTGCTAGGGGCTCGATATTCTGTATCCAAGACTACTGGGTTGCTACCCGGCCATGAACGAAGGTTTCGACTATAAGCGACAGTATCTGTCCAAAACAGAAGAATGCCGCCCGTCAAAAGCATAAATAGTACAGTGGTAATAGCGCGCACTATTGGCTTCTGCCACAAGGCATACCATTTGCTGTCTCTGGTTTTTCCACGTACGCAATTGATGATCTTAGGTAAGTATAGACATATTTGTCTTGGACCAGTACTAATAACGATTATTGCCACGAAGGCAAACACTTGGAACCAATTGATGAGGTTGTTCTCGGTGAAGGCGCTAATTGGAATCATGAACGCCGACAAGCATAGTGTCGCCTCAATCGCATCAACAACGCTCTCGCCTCCAATTTGATATGGAGTTCCTTCCGTAGTAGACAATGGCAATGTACTTCGTAGCGGAGAGTTCCAAAGAACATGTGTAAGAACACCTGGACCTAGATTTTTGAGTACCACTGACATATCCCAGGTCCTTACGATTGCTATCGCTGCATCTATATCCTCATAAGATTTTGCTGCATAAATCGTGAAGAAAAGACAAGGTATCATGCCAGCCCAGATGAACCAGAAATACGAGCAGTCCCAGGTATGTAAGCCAACTTTCGGGATTTGAGGACCGATGCTTGCGACAAATCTGGCAACGCTGAAAAGAGAAGCGCCCACGACAGCGAAGTAGACGGCGTCCGCCTTATATCGATAGTCATCGAGGACGACACATGACGTGAGAAGACACACTAGAAGCGCCCAGAGAATGATCCAGTAATCGAATGCTACATTCGAAGGGAGGATTTTGCATGCATAACCAACCCCGAATAAGATGCTATCAAACGCATAGGTGAGAATCTACTTCAAGTTAGATAAATCC
The DNA here is from genome assembly GCA_003369665.1 of Coleophoma cylindrospora. Taxonomy (NCBI): domain Eukaryota; kingdom Fungi; phylum Ascomycota; class Leotiomycetes; order Helotiales; family Dermateaceae; genus Coleophoma; species Coleophoma cylindrospora. The sequence goes on from PDLM01000001.1 coordinate 980,512, forward strand.
GCCGTGGTTCAGAACTGATCGAGGACTGACTGGGAGCATGACCACAACAGAGAAGTTACTATACAACATCAAGGCTCGCATGCTGTAGATAACTGCGGTCATCGTAACGCCAACCGTCAAGAGATATCTGAAGAAGATGAGGAATAGCTGCAGCCATGATAGCGTGGCGTGGGACTGGCATTCTCGCTTTTGGTCTAAAACCAAATCTCCGATGATGATCAAGACAACGAAGCCGAGCACAACTACGTATGCGGCCACTTGTAGCAGCACAAGAAAGCATATCGCTGAGCAGATATTAGTACTTTGACTTCACGTGACAATGGGCAAATCTCCAGCTTGGGAGAGCTTCGTTGGAAGATGTGATGCTGCTGCTTTGTAAACTTACGATATGCTGCATCTGTTAGCAACTGAGCAAAGGAGACTTTGAATCATACATACGAAAGTCGCCGGTCAAGAGCCTCCTTGCTGCGAGTATGGAGAAGATGCTAGAGACTACCCAAAATCTACCGACATCAGCTTTAGGACGGCTCTGCTTGATGATCTCTGGCTTACCCCGGACTCAGTGCGACCAGTCTACCCAAACCCCTCGATTTCCGGACCACCGTCACGGATGGAGCCTCGTAGCCAGCGATATGCTGTTCATCATCAAGCTCGTCCTGGAGCAGTAAAGGGTCCTCCAGGCTGTCCCTATCCTGATCGAATTTCCGGTCGTCCATTGCTAACGATGCATGTTCGTGCATATGGGTGAGAAGGAGAGGCAGCGTCGTCCTTTAGAAGAGCGGCGGCAACGACGTTTTGGAACTGGGGATGACGAGGCTGGGCTTCGCTTGAGAAATATGGCAACTAGGATTCTCGAGGGGAGTGGATCCGGATCTCAGCGTCTGCCAGACGAATAATACTTCGGGATGGATGATTCAGACAGAGGGGGAGGCTGGAACGCTCGATCGATTAAAGCCTTGGATCGAGGCTGATGAGAAGAAGGAAGATGCGTCCGTTCCTCTGAGCAAGACATGGTCGTGAGCCTTAAGCTCCTTCTATTCAGGGCCGCGTACCCTGGCACATTTGGCCGGATGGCGGCGGCGCAACGCGTGTTGGCCAGACCGCACCTAAAAAGACACAGACAGAGGCCTGGCCTTACATAAGGCTTTGAAACATCCCGTGGAAGATACATCTTGAAACGAACTTCGTGATTCCGGAGACCGACCTCGGACCGCAAAGCAGCCAAACAGTACACGTAAGGTACCTTACGATTCCACGGCCTATGACTAAGCAGCCTGCGGTTGACGGATTGAAGCCACGATACCATCACATACCGAACAAGGCCTGGTCATGCGTGGAAGAAGGAAGGGAAGCACGGCCAGATGCGACAAGGGACGTCGACTCTACGGGACCGCAACACCTTGGATGCCGCCTGTACACGCCTCAAGGCCGCGCTGCCCTTGGCCGTAAGCAGTCTAGCCTGGGTTACATAAGCATTCACATTGCGTCTCCCGTCCTTTCCCCAGGACGGTATTGCTCTATATCGGTATCATCTGAACGCGTCGATCTCAATGCACAGCTCATCTGTATCTTTATGCTTCACTGCCGTTTGATCGTCGCTCATGGGTAATTCCTCGCTTCAGTGGGCAAGCTTTGAAACACCTGAGCACATATAAGACAGCTCAGCCAGCAAATGGTGAGATATCGAGACGAATAGCAAAGTAAAATTTGAGACATTGAAAGCCTCCGTACTGTCACACCAAAAAGGCTATGTTAATGAGCCGATCCTTCGGCCAGGCTCTCTGCTTCTTTCGCCTTGTCTATCACAACATGCCCTGCCGCGTCCGTCTTTCCGGCCATTTTGAGATTCTCATATCTCAATCCTTCCGCCGGGTGTGTCTTCGGCAGCAGCTTTTCTCCCGGCGCCCTATGCATGTTTTCACGGAAGGTTCCTCCCGGCACAGCATAATCATCCCACATGAGCCCTCGGCGCTGCAGCTCAGGGACGAGGAGTTCAACAACATCTTCGTACGATTCCGGATTGGAGACGTCTATCATAGGTATCAGTATAACGCTGGGGCATGGGTTGGCCGCAACAAGCCTTAACGCGGCGCAAACTTACAGGATACGTTGAACCCATCTATATCTGCCTCGTTCATCCATTGCTCCATCAGGTCTGCTATCATCTCTGGAGTGCCCACTGGCTTTGGCGCAAAGCCGCAGTAAGCCATACCTTCGCCTACTTTCCGCGGCGTCAGGGTTCCGTCCTTATCATAGCGCTTGAGTGTCTTCTGGAGTGTATGGATAGAGTTCTCGGACCCTGAATCGTCAAAGATGAAGGGCTCATCTAATGGCAACGTACTGAAGTCAAAATTGACAAAATTGCTGATCTTGCTGAGTCCACCCTCATAATCTATGCATTTCTTATATCGCTCGTATTTAGCTTGAGCTTCCTCTAGCGTCCTACCTAGGATTGGAGTTATTTGAGGGAAGAACTTGATGTCCGTTGGATCTCGTCCATTTGCTGCGGCGGCTTCTCTGACGCTCTTCACGAAGGGTGCGGTATCCTGAGGCTTTCCTCCACCACAAAAGACTGCCTCGGCATGTTTCGCTGCGAATGCTTTCCCACTTGGAGACGATCCTGCTTGAAAAACAAGAGGTGTTCGTTGAGGCGACGGATGTGCTTGGCCTACCGCATTTGCGCGATGGTACAGACCGTCGAACTTGATTTTATGAACCTTGCTTGGATCGTAAGCTCCACGTTTGGGGTCGAATATCTGCGCTCCATCTTCCCAGGAGCCTTCCCACAGACTGCATCTGGTATTAGTCTTCAGGCAAGTGGCAATTATTGTGGAGACTTACGCATAACAAAGTTCCATGTATTCATCCGCTTCGATATATCGTTGGTCATGTGGCGTGACAGAATCTCTACCAAATGCTTGCGCCGCTGTATTACTATAACTTGTCACCACATTCCAGCCTACACGTCCGTTTGTTACATGATCTAGGGTCGACCAAGTTCTGGCCAGTGTATATGGCTTTCAAATTTAGTCGGGTTCTCTAGAAGACTGCAATGACGTTCACTCACCGGAATATAAGATGTGCTTCCAGTGATGCCAAACGAAACGGACTTTGTCACTGCAGCCATTGCGGAAATAAATATGGTCGGCTCCAGTTGGGCAACCATTGAGCCTCCTCGATATGCAGCATCGAATTTTCCCTGGTAGGTTTCGTCGGCTATGAGCATCTTGTGAGCACCAATGCGAGTTCATGAAGTTAAAGAATCTATACCTGCATATGCATCCGCAAAGAATATAGAAGTTATTTTCCCCTTTTCGGCAAGTTTGGCCATCCAGATATAATAGTCAAGTCGGTCCTTGGTGCTGGAGTTGTCATTTGGATCTCTATCCACAAGCATCAGTTTTATGTCGAATAGTAGTAGTCGCAATGCGCATACCTCCAAAGGCCGATTGCCATATGATTCCCCGTGCAGGTGATATCAAAGAAGTTGAGATGGATTTGTTTTTTAGCCATTTTGTGATATTCTCGAGGACGGATTGGACGTTGAATACGATTAAGGCACAGTCCAACGGAATTTACGAGGCACTATATAAAGACTTCACGATAGTCGGACTGCCCTCGTCGGCAGACGTCTATTCCTGCCATGCTGTCTTTCCAATTCGACGCTCTCGCAACGCTTCGAGGCTATGGCTCTATTTGCTTCGGAACGATGAACCGCTATCGCCCTTAGCGATCGGCTCAACTTCCCTGGTCCGTCAGTCCAGGTCATAGGTGACCGAAATCCTGCCCTTCGATCAACTCCTGCCGAGGCTTCGGACTCTTAACAGCAAAACCAATGCTTTGGGCGCCCTTTGCATTAAGTTCAATTAAATTAGGAAGCATCCAGACGTTCTGGGCTGTCTAAGCATGAAGCTGGATTCATCGCAGCCTGTCCCAGGTAAGCAAAACCCCGAGCCCACTCTTGAAGCACTTATTATCGAGAGGACTATCAACGTGCCACTGCAAATAAGGGAGATAACGGAACTCCACAGCTCGCTTTAAAGATAGATACTCTTATCTGGTTACCTACCTCGAATCATAGCCATCAACACTACCTCCGGTCCCCCACTAATCATAATCAACATGGTCTTCGGAAATCTTGTCTCTCCTGGAATGGCACTTCTCAAGGTAATCACCTCACAAAATCTTACGATTTACTTCACGAAGACGCAAATTCCACTGGATGCCGGCTATGGAGGAAACCAAGGCCACCACCCAAGATTCACCTACTCAGCCGCCGGCGAAACGCCCCAAAAGGACACGGGTGTTGCTTGCCTGTCAAAGATGCAAGTCTCGCAAGCAGAAGGTCTGGTTGGATTTGCCCCCCGAAGATGTTCCTGACTGACGTCGCGTAGTGTGATGGCAGTCAACCCAACTGCTCTTCGTGCGCACGACTCTCCTTAGACTGTCGTTACGTGATGCCCAGTCATCCCAAGCCACAGGAGGCCCGGATATACATCAAATCGTTAGAGAACCGTGTCGCTGAGCTGGAGATGTCTTTGGCCCGGGGAGGCCAAGGCGATGCAGCTCTTGACCATTACACTAATTATAACAGCCCAAGCGATGGCGACCCAGGCGATAAAGTAGAAGTCCACTCGTTACTGAGCACGGTCAGAGATCTCTCCTTGAATACGAGCGGGTCGTTCGTAGGAGGCACCTCGACCATCACGTTGGCGAGGATACTCGAGTCGGTGGTGGGAAACAGGAACAACCAAACGTTCACAATCCACACAGCCACTTGCGACAGGGCTGATACGCCGCCTCCTGAATATATTTCAAGTGAGAATGGTTGCATTTCTCCCGAAAGCGCCCAGAGCACGGCGCCTTCATTCCAGCTCCATCCCAGTCTTGGTGACAAGCTCCTACAAGTTTATCTAAAGCACGTCTCCATCAACTTTCCGGTCGTCCACTCCGGGCAGATAAAGGAACTGCATAGAAGACGCGAAAGTATCGTTGACCCGTGCGACGAGGGCATACTACATCTGGTGTATTCGCTGGGCGGTCAGTATCTCGAAATGGTAAGTGAATTTGTCTTTTGCAGTCTTTTTCGTGAGTCCTATTTTGTTGCAGCGTATTCTTGTTCCTGGAAACCAGTCAATGTGTGTAAGGGTGCCTGTGACCTATCCGATAAGCTTATTTGGGGGATAAGTCAGGCGAAGAGCCATACCAATGTAGTCCTATTACTTAAGAATTTTATTTTGTGCGTTCCTTGGTGATATTATGCTAGGAAGTTCCGAACCAAACTAACACATCTGTAGACCCAGTCTGAGAACCTAGGGAACTACCAATGGAAGTATCACCTCGAAGCGGCACTAAATCTCCGAGACAAAATTCTACACCTCGGAAACTCTAGAGTCTTAGTATATCTACTCTTATTAATACAGCACTGTTTGAGAGTACCTCGACATCCTGGTGCTTGGACGTTTGTAGGCATAGCGATGAGGCTGTGTGTCGAGTTAGGCCTGCACCGAAAGAAACGATCGCAAACGCAACCAAGCTTACAATCCGAGATTGAGAAGAGGCTATTCTGGTCATGTTACTATGTCGATCGTGAACTCTCTATCGCATTAGGACGCCCCACGTGTATTTCGGATGCGGACATTGACGTCCCGCTACCTCTAGACGTGGATGAGGAGAATCAGGATATCGAAGTCTTTCGAAATGCTATTAACACCGGCAAACCGGCTAATCCCCCAACGAGTATGACTACGTTCATTCATGTGGTCAGGTTGAAGAGGATTGAGTCCGAAATACAAAACTCTATCTATCGGGTGGATGGTGCCAATGCAGCGAACCTGTCCCAAGAAACTGAACGGATCCTTGCGAAATTGAACGCCTGGAAAGATGCAACACCTGCTCCTACGCAAGTTGTATACGTGAGTAAACTGTTTCTTCGACAGCATTTGAGAAACTAAGACCGCTACTAATGTTCTTTCAGATGGTGGCATATCATAAATGCGTACGGCTACTGCTTCAACCTCAATTGTACGAGGTGGTTATCAATCCGCGATACTTGAAGCTCTGCACAGAGGCTTGTAGCGGAGTATGTGAAACATATAGATTACTACATGACTCTCAAGTCATCGCTTTCTCGACCTTAACATTGCAAAGCGTTTTCCTTGCAGGTAAAGTGGAATCAGGTCGAAGAAGCATGTCTTCAAGCTAATATGAGTCAGGCTTGACGTTAATCTATTGCATCTGGCAAGCTCCCAGCAGTGCGGCCATCAAATATATGAGCTCCCTTAGTGATTGTAGTATAATGTTATACATCATGACCGAGCGCTGGCCCATTATCAGACGATATCGAGAAGTTTTCGAAGCAATTAAGCGATCCGTCCTCCACCTGATCGCCGAAGACAAGCACCAACCACGTCAAGCAATCCCCATCATCGCCGATGACGTGCGGACCACCATCCAAGGTCTCGAGGTCAACATGGCTGAGAATATCAATAAGGACGATCTTGAGCAGATGATTGGTGATATGACCGGCGAGCATCTCGCCTTCTGGAACGAGGTCGATATGAATTTGGATCAGTCTATGGTTTTTCAACATGATGAGACCGATTTGCAATTTGATTTGGAGCAGCATCAACAGCAAAATTTAATGGCTGATAATGGTATGAGTGATCTCACTTCAGATTGGATTGATTCCGTTGATGGCAAGCTTTTGAGTCATGATATGGGTTGGGAGGCTGTTGGGGAATGATGGAATAACGATAAAGTCAATGTTATGAGACTATGAAAGTTTTAGTACTGTAAAGGTCTTCAGTCTGGTTTCATTCGGATAAATATTGCTGTAACTTTTTACTAAGAGACTTGTCTTTTAATATCTTCGAATCACTACGTCCAACATATCATTTTGCTAAGTGGGATTCTGAGACCGACTGACCCGTCAACAGCGATGATGCATACTGTACCAATGGCTACAGGACGAAGAAGCGCAATCGATGCCTTCAGTAAAAATTATAGATACTAAAGCTGCAAAAAGTCTTTCCACATACAAGAGTCACGCCAGTATACCCCAAGTCGTCACGGGCTGGCTCGCGAGACCGTACCGAGCCATCGGGAGCCCGTGCCGAATCATCGACACACTCCCTGCACCCCATTTTCAAGCATCGTCAGCGTGGGGAGCTGCAACATCTAATTTACGAAATGCAGTTGCCAAATGCCAAAAGTTCCCGCTTCGGGTATCCTTTCCTGTGTCTTTCTGACTGCCGTAAGAATGTATCCAGGTACAGTCCGTGAACTAGGGATGATAAGATTGCGAGGAATTATGTATCCTTCTCTTTCCCGGTCTTGAGCTTCCACAGGTGCATTTAATCACGTCTCCGAAAGCTCTGTGAGATATTGTCCTGGTTATTGCGCGAAATATCTAAAAGTTCTGATAGCCCAGCCTACCAGCCTTTTTGTCTTCCTTTATTGTGTCCAAGTTTCTTGGTGTTTCTGCATTCTTCTTGTATTCTCATCGTTGTACTCAATTCGTTGTCTTCATCCTCATTCCGCCATATCGACAAGCGACTAACAGATCATCAAAATGGCTGAAGACTCGGCTGTCCCGTCTCGTCCGAAGAAGATAATGCAGCTCAATTTCTTTGAGACAGCATGTACGGGATCACATATGGCAACGGGACAATGGAAGTAAGCTCAGAAGCTCTCGCATCCCCACACGAAATTCCTAGCTAATCTTTAAACTCCAGGTCACCAGAAGACAACTCCAGATATAAGGACCGGCTCGAATACTACATCTGGCTAGCTAGACTGGCTGAGAAAGGCAAGATCACATCGATTTTCTTCGCAGATACATATGGCATCCACGAGACGTTCGAAGGGTCCCCCGCTGCTACATACCGAGGAGGCTCCCAAGTCGGCACCATGGACCCAGTCTGCATTGTCTCGGCAATGGCAGCCGTGACGAAGACAGTTGCATTCGGCATCACGGGAAGCACGAGCTACGTCAACCCTTTCATCTTGGCGAGGACCTGGTCTACCCTGGACCACTTGACCCGAGGCCGAATTTCATGGAATGTGGTAACAAGCTATTCCAATTCCGCGGCGCGATGTATGGGCAAGGACAAGGTTCTGCCGTCAGAAGAACGCTACAAGGCTGCGCACGAATACATGGACTTGGTTTACCAGTTGTGGGAAGATTGCTGGGATGATGGAGCGCAGAAATGGAGCGTGGAGCCGGAGTGTGCTTATGATCCGGATATGATCCACCGGGTTGAATACAACGGGAAGTATCATAAGATGTCCGGGTATGGCCAGGTGCATCCCTCACCACAGAGAACTCCAGTGATCTTCCAAGCCGGAGCATCAAAGAGTGGTATTGAATTTGCTGGAAAGCATGCTGAGGGCATCTATACTGATGTCAGTACTGTCGATGCTATGCTCTCCTATACCAAGGCGGTCCGAGCTGCCGCAGCAAGAAATGGTCGTGATCCATCGAGTATCAAGTTCTTCGCAGCAATAATGCCAATCATTGGCCGAACGGTGGAAGAAGCACAAGCCAAGTATGACTATGCACTGAAAAACATAAGTGTTCAAGGCGGACTAGCAAAGTTTAGTAGCTATACGAACGTGGACATGAGGTACGTACATACTCCGCAATGCACTTTGGTAGTCGTTTCCCTGCTTAGTATCTCGCAGCCAATTCCCGTTGGACGAACCATTCAATTTCGAAGGAAAGACTGCAGACAATACCATCACAGGAGTGATTAACAATTTCAAAACCTATTCCAAAGACATGTCAGAAGCATGGACGCCCCGAAAACTTGGTGGCATGTTGAGTTTTGGAGGTACAACACCAATGCCAGTGGGCACTCCGTCCATGGTTGCCGATTTCATGGAGAAGTGGTTCACAGAAACAGATATTGATGGATTTAACATGGCCTGTAAGTGAAATTCTGTGCTAATGAACTCTTCTGGGAGCAGATTACTAATGTGGAACATTAAAGACGTGTCGAATCCGGGATCCTTCGAGGACGTCGTCGAACTCCTCGTTCCAGAACTTCAAAAGCGTGGGCTTATGTGGACCGAGTACCCAGTTCCTGGAGGAACATTTCGGGAAAATGTCCAGTGTGCACCCGGGAAATGTTTCTTGCCAGCAAACCACCCTGCAAAGTCGAAATTCGAGAGACCAAATTATCTGGAAGAAGAGAGAGCTGCTGAGGAGAAGAAGAAGCTCGAAGCTCAAGCCGAGAAGTTGGAGAAGGAAAGTACTGTAACAGAAAATAATGAGGAAAAGAGCTCTGCAGTGGAAGAACAAGTTTCTGCAGCAACAACCAAGCAGACTCAGGATGGAGAGGAGGCTGCATCACTTCCCGAGCTTGTCTCACCAGTCAGTGAAACTCCAACACTCCTCGCAGAAGAGCCAGAACGTATGAAGGTTAAGAGCGAAGCAGAATCAAAGGTGGCGGAGCAACTTGTCGTGTTGAGTGTGGACACACTCCCACAAAATAATGAGTACAAGGCAGAGGAGCTCAAGAAAACAGAGACTGAAGTACAGGTTTTACCAGTTGTGGTTGCCACATAGTTCTACCTGACTCGTAGGCGAGGTAGCATGGCGGCGAGGAGGAAGGGATTGAGAATTGTACATACATTTTGCATCATTAAACAGCATTCATGAGCGGCGTTTCTGTCACTGATAAGTCTCTTCCCTTATTATGTCTTCTGTGAAACTTGCTCGTGGTATTGAGCATAGCCATATAGCTAGTTACTTTTGTATTAGGGACAATGAAAACATTTAATTCACCGAATAGCTTGACTGGTACACGTAGAAGTCCAGGCAAAGATATTAGTCTCGGTTCTCACATGCGAATACTTCCTGCGAGGTTTCGTAGGATCGTAAGTACAGCATGTATTACCTAGAGCAACGAAGTGTAGATAACCGAACCGCGAACCTTCGCAGAGAGTTATAGCCACCATACCCGCCCTGTCGTTTGCTAGAAGCGGGACAACAAGAACACCATGAAACATACTCACAAAAAAAAGGTCTCGCGAGCTTTCGCAATAGCTGTACTCGATTGATCCCCAAGCTAAGGTATATAAGTCGTTGTCATGCCTGTTGAACTCTCCCACCATTTTACTCGAGCTAGAGCACTATTTCGACTCATCCGCGCAAAAACCAATATACTATCTGTTAAATCACTGTATCGGTTGATATGACCTTCTATACGTACACCGCCATTCCCAACTATCGAGGAGAAGGAGGAGGAAGCAACAGCTCAAGTGGTGGTTCAGGCTCATCCCCGCAACCTAAAGACCCAGGTAAGAACTATATTTATATTACCATTGCAGTAATTGTCTTACTGAAAGTATCTTAGGGTACGGAAAGTGACTTTTGCTTAAGCTTTGAAGCCCGATGGCCAAGACTAGCATTGTCTGCGATGCTAGGTTCCAGAGCAGGAATATTTGTTGATATTTTTGGAAAACACCGAACTGGGAAGGACTCCTAAGATTTATCTTAGAGCAAGGTGTTGCGCTGGGAAAGATGCAGGCTGGATCATGTAACAAATGTATCCATAAGTGTAAGCAGAACAGAAATACTATTCATATTGATATTATCCCTCGGGTTGAGAACTGCCCAGGAGAGTCGAGCTTAAGACTTCGAAGCTATGAGTAAATAGCACTAAGAACTCCTGTATATGAAGGCCTGGATTTTGGATCTTAGGACTCTTATATCTGCGCATAAAAGTAGAGACAAGTTCTGTTCCCATGGTTGTATCACAATCGCAGTGGGCTTCGTAGAGTGTCATTGCAAAGTATATATCCCTAAAGGCGGCTTTGCGCATACGCTCATTTTCAATATCTCTCTCTTTAGGGTTTCATGAGTTCTAACATCTACAGATATTGCAACAGCTCAAACAGGACTAGAGGGATCGATGCATTGTAAGTCCCTAGCACGTCTTGTCCTCGCCTTCTCTAGCTTTAATCTTGACGATACACTCGCAGACCTACCAAACTAAGCTCGCCGAGTTCAGAAGTGGCAAATCCGTATCTATATGCGAATCAGATTACACGACGATGGTCTTGTGATTGTCAAGTTGGCGCGTACATCAGGCTGGTTGTTCAAACGAACTCTCCGCACAAGGGTATACTATAGGCCACCTACGCGTATCCACCTACCAACAGCCCTGGGAGGATAGCACCCAACACTATTGGCTGTATTGATTTATCTTTCTGCGAAGCTTCGCAGTCGGGCTCGAGGTGAACTTCTCTCGTTACAGAAGATCGCAAAACTTGGAACGCTCTTCTTTGTAAAATATATCGCAGATTATCATATTGTGCAAGCCTCCTTATTTGCTTCGACCATGGGTGCGTCCACCCGTGACAAACGTAGCCCTAAAACCACCACCAAGCATCAATATACCTATCATTGGGCGTGGACCTGCTGCTACTGCTGGGGGCATTCTGCTATGAGCACGAATATAACTACTCATTGCCCAGGCTGCTGTCATATGCGCTGCTCGAACTGCCCGGTGACAGAAGTAAAAACCGGATCTCCAAGCCCACCACATTCTTTTTTGCCTATGGGAAACCACAGCAACAACAACTATGACAGCAGCGACAAAATGATTGAAAGTGATCCGCACTCATCATCCGAAGGAGTTGCTGCTCCGACCAATACTAGCTCGATGCCTTGGCAAGCATCGGACAAGAATACGAGGCCTTTTTCTGAGCGAGACTTCCAACCACCCGAAGACATAGGAACGGGCTTATCAGGTTCTAGGTAAGATATTCCTTAACAATTCATAATATCTGCAGGCTCTCAAGCAAGATATAGTAACTGGGAAGCATTCAAAAAGGAGACCCATTTGGGACTTGAAGCAGTTAGAACACCTACAGATGCAGGGTTGATGACTCAAGAGGATTCAGATCCATCTGTCTTGTAAGTTCACATCGTGGGTTGACATGTGTGCAGGCTAATGTGTTATGAAGGACATTGGATCCAGACCCACAGCTAGAAGAGGAACTTGCACCCATGCTAGGCAGTCCTGCAATATCCACGGCTTCATTCAGCTTATCACAAACCCCCAGAGAGTACAATGAGGAGTTTAGCGAAGCCGATGAACTGAGCTCCAGCGCAACGGAGGCAGAAAGCAATGGCCAAGAATCGGACTTGGACAGTACTGATAGTGAGGCAGAGAACGACACGGGCCTGGTTCTAAGAAGGCTTGACTCGCTCACAGCGGCAGTGTTGAATGCTTCAGGCTTTGGTCTTGAGGCTGTCGCCCACCTACTTCTCCAAATCAATCACCGTATGATAGGTGGACTTCATGGTCCTACCAACAGACATGAAGATGGATCGGATAGTAGCATTGTATGCGATGAGGCTGGAGTAGGTGCTTCTCAGTCTAGGGTATCTGGCGATGCCTACACTTGTGTTCGAAACCCAATTGGCAGCACGCAAAACACTTGTGTTGCGGGCCAGTCTGGAAATGGAACGCAAAGCACGAGTACCACTCAACAATCTAAGCGTCGTCGGAACAGCGAATTGTCCGAAAATAACGATAAGTCCGACGACCTCACTCACCCCAAGAAGCGACCCAGAACTGGATTTTCGGAAGAACCACCACCAGAAAATACCTATGCATGCTTTTTCCATAAGCAAAACCCCAACAAGTATAACCCATTCAACAATCAAAAGTTTTCCAAGTGCCCTGGTCCAGGCCCCGTGGAATTAAGGCGTCTTCAGTAAGTGCTGACTCCTACCCCGCTTACTTGTGGCATTCTGAATTGAAATTCTACAGAGACCATCTGGATTCAGCTCATGTAGTGCAATGTGGAAGATGTTATGGGATCTTTCTGGACCGTAAAGAATTGAAAGGACATCGAGAACTTGCAATGTGCCCACAAAGTTCAGGTGGTTCCAAAGTGGGTATAGATGAAGACCAATGGGGAAAGATTCGTGGAATCCTGAGCAAGAAAGGAAATCGGGATACTCATGATGTAGAGAAATGGTTTCAGATCTGGGACTTACTATTTCCTAATAATCCAAGACCGAGTCATCCATGTGAGTATAGTTATTCGATGGGGTGATTATATTGCAAAGTAGCTAATGTGCTCAGGGAATGATCGACCTCACTATGGGCCCCAACCACCCAGCCAAATTAACATCAACGATGTCTTGTCCAGATTTGACAGTTACGGGTCGCAACTCCTTACGCCAGAATTTCCTGTACAAAATATAGACACATTACGGTATTACCGTAGTAGCTTTGAAGCTGCGCTCAGGGATTATATGGCAGATTACAATCCGTCTCTTCCTCAATCCCTCGGAACTGAAATACCTACAAGTGCTCGCGAGGCACAAATCATGGATTACGCCCAAATGAACGAGCAACTAGATTCGACAAGAGTTATAACTACCTTGCCAATACCGCCTTCATCAGACGATTCCTTTGGTGATGCGCAAGATGATCCCTCATTAACTACTCAGGAAGAATTCGGCCCCGATTTCAACCAATATCTCAACTTCGATGATGAATTATCTGGTGCGAATGGAGGGTTTGAAGGGCTGGGAGGCCCAGACTTGGATACCACTGATACCTAGGATCTTGTAGATTTCAAGGAAGCTTCAGGTGCCGATACACTTGCTCCTGAGACATTTGCAACCTCGTGACTATATGTAGCACCTACTGTTTTCTGCTAAGCCTCAATACAGAAAACAGTAAGGAGCGGAGAAGTGCAAAATGCTTCAAGTTGATTCTGAAAAGAAGATGGTCCAAGGAGGCCACCGTGACAACCTGCCACCACCCAACATTCGAACTACTCTTTCCTACAAATTCATTCGCCACTTCCGGGCCTGTGGCCTTAAAAAGATCTGAACCTTTCTAACCCTTTCTTCCGTGAACGACCATGTGCCCAGCCTCCCCGCCCTTCGTTTCAAGTACCGACAACGAGGTCGCTCACTCAAACAAAGGGAACAATAAAGCTAGCATGTTCAACAGGAATGCACATAACCTGCATATTTACCCCTCTGCCACGTTGCCGGCAAAACACGTAGGAATAACACACGGAGCTAGACCCTTTGCGAGCCCCTTCTTTCGCATAAGTGGTCCTCGCCTCACCGAGGAATGCGGACCTCCCCAGAATAAGCGAGGAATGTAGAATATAATCCGTTATCGATAGACAGGGACATGGCCCATGGTGTCGACAGGTTGCGATAGGCAATAAAGACTAAATTAATCTTCATCTTCTGAGGTGTCCTTCTCCCCAGCCATCGAGGTTCCATCCTTAGACTCACGGGAGAGACCATTTCCGTAACTCGGAATTCCTCGAACCAGCCAGCCGAACCACCCTTCTGTGAGGGGCTGGTTGAACGGAGCTCTATTGAAGCTTCTTTTTTCCTCACTATTCATCTTGGCTTCATCATCTTCTTATTTTCCTATAGCTCTGCTTTTCTTTCTTCCGTCCCTCCACCGGCCTTTTGAAATTGCTTTTCTTGTGGATAGCATATAACCTTTGCGGTGGTATCGAGTTGCTGTGAATACTAACAAATCTAGTCTTCGTATGGCGAGATATTGCGATACCCTGCAACAAGAAACTCGAAAGGTTCACCGACAAAACCCACAACCACGAGCCTAAGTCAAAGAGTGAAATGATGCGGTCCGACAAGAAAAAGTCCTACGCAGGGATTTCCGAGTTGCAGCCACCAATGCGGAATTCAAAGCTTTTGACTCCAACACTGATTGCCTCGGCAGTAACCATGCTCGCAATGTGCTCGACTATTGGGATTTTGATCGCGGCTTCGATTTTCTCTTCTTCGGACCCATACGCTCGATATATTGGTGTGACACAGGCATTCACAAGCATTGCTGTAAGCTTCAAAGTAGTCAAGATGAGATCCAGCTGACAGATGCAGGCCGCCTTTTCAGTCTTCTATATCTTGCTCCACGGTGCAGCGGCATACCGAAATCACCCAATTGGCCCCTCGAGACCACCGGTAAACAAAGTTCATGCACTGTGCTTCATATTCGCACGATTAGGTCTGTTAGCCTGGGTAGTTGCCATCATTGCCAATGCTGCAGTTGTTTCCAAGCCAAATATATGCCAGGGTGGAGGGAAGTTGTGCCGATTGCAGGTGATCGACCTCACCATATCATCATTTGGATTGTGAGTGCCTCACGGTTTGCGAGTTTCAAGGCTGACAGAATCTAGTATTAATTCTGGTATCATTCTTGCAGCTCTGGAATCGTGCCAACACCCATTTCAGAGTCCGCGACTGTGTTCAGGAGTGACATGCAGAGTAAGCGCGTTTGGCGACGACATAGTAGACGGACGCCCGTTTTCGACTACCACAATTGAGACAATCGATGAGAAGTCCTCGGAACTTTCAGCCGAGTCTAAGATAATCTGGCAGAACAACGTCAAACGAAAGCCAGTGCCATCTCGATCAAGTACCACAACATCGATCCCAGGTGAATATCCAGAAGAAGCTTCAATCGACAGACCTCTAACCCCTGTACTACTACTTCCAAGGACTAAGTCGACGAGAAATAGCTGGGGAGAAGAGTGGAAGCATCTCGCACAAGAAACACAGGCCAGACCAATCCCCATAGCCTTATCGAAGTCCTTATCGCTCAATTCGCTCCCATCGAGCAAAGCATCTGAACCCCGGCCAGGAAGGTTTGATTCTTGTCTTTCGAAACGGCAAGGACGTTCAAAGACAGTGACACCTAGCAGCAGTATCAGCAATCTGTCGCGGAGATCTCCATTAGCCACGATGCGGTCCGTATTGATGGCTTGATTGACTTTGTCTTCGCTGACAATAAGTAGTGTTGCTGAATTCCCCGAAATTGCAATATGCCCCGACGTTTATGTTCTACCACCGAAGATTCCACCCCCACACGAATGGAGTAGCTCCCGAACCGAATCCCTCCAGCAACTCTTGCCAGTGGCAGATCTACACGCGGTACAACGTACGACTTCTGTCATGCAACGTAGACCGTCGGCCGTAGTGGCTCCACTGATGATTCGCAAGGTCAACCGGCAAAATTCCCTGAGCAGGCCTCCCATGGGACTTGTCAGACGATCGACTTTGGACGTCAAAGTCCCAGGGGCTTTCCCGAATTACAGACTACAACCGGACGAAATGAAGCTGGACGCACATGCCAAGGTGGTTGACGCCGAGTCGGTTCGAACTGTGGATCGCAACCCGAGCCAACGAACGGTCACGGCAAAACGAACAGCACATGTGCCCAGTCCACAGCAATATGCACCATTTCGGGTCGATTCCCGCAGTCGGTACCGGGATACAAGGCCATACTGGCCCGGCCCGCAGGTAGTCGCCCGTCACAATACCATCTCGGGTTTGGCTCAGCATCCTCTTGAGCCTGAGAACAAGCCAGGCAATGTCAATGCGGATGGGCCTGAAGCTAGGGATCTGCGGCGGTTGACTCTGGGCGACATTGATGTCGCGATGGGTAAACTCTGGTAACGGGAGGAGCATAACGTGATAGATTTACGTAGCGATGCATACGTAACGAGCCAATATGATTATGATAGCCATGGGAATGTGCATGCTGCAAGCTCTTGTTGATAGTGACCAGTCTCCTGGGCGGTTTCCACCGTGGGACGAGGGGAGATTTTCCACCACCCTGAGCTGCAGTCGAGGAGGACACGCTCGTCGTCGATGAGGCAAGGAGACGTACCATGCTTGTCGACGGCTTCGGTGAGCGTGGCCATTCACGAGGTGACATGTTACGCGGGTACCTCATGCCTTCAACGTGCTCTTGTGCACTGCAACGAGGCACACATCTGATTCGGCAGGGCGGCCAGATCTGCGGCTGCCGGCCTTCGCCAATGAAAGGGAGGGGGCTGCAAAGTGACGTGCTGGGAGCCGAGTCGACAGAGGACGTTGTGCTCCAGTCCCGCTCCAGGTTGGTCCTCACCCGCTGAACGCGGGGTACATGGCGACATGTCCTTAACGCAGTGGCTGGGCTGGGTCCCCACACGCCCCGTGGTGGTGAGCTGGGCGCGCGAACGAGTAAGGCACTGCGCCGGCTGCGCTTGTGTGGAAGGGGAACGATGATGTATCGGTGAAGCGTGACACGAGCGTTGAGCTTCTGCGTGTTTGCCCGCCTCAAGCGATCCGGCCCAAGGCTAATCATGACAGCTAGGGTCCCTGCCACCTGATTCCTCGATTGATTCACATAATATGCTTCACCAGCTGCCACCATCCATCCGTAACCTGCTCTACTGAGACTCCCACTGCCATTCTTCCAATCTTGTGCGACAACAACACGGTCACACGAACAATCCATTGCACCACGACTCAGATCTCCTCGACCAGCTCGCTGACCAGCCCCATTGCATTAGGTAAGGCAGCTGTGCGCCACACCGGTGACACTATCGATTCTCCCCGAAGCAGAAGCAGCAGCAGAAGTAACGATACCTGGGCCACAGAACAATTTCATCCCACGACTCTGTTGATCAAGCCTGATCGCAAACGACCTTCAACATGACGACCATGGCGACGCAAGATTCTCCTACTCGCGTCCTCCACAGCCCTCCAAACCCGTCGGCAAAGCGACCTAAAGGTGATTATCTCCGTACCCCTCGTCGTCTGCGCACCACCCCGCTCACGGGACAATCACAGGCATTTTGAAGAACTCGTTCCATCGCTCTCCTCCAAACCAAGCCCCCATCACCACTTCAGAACCCCCTCCACCGGTCCATGCGCCTATGCGCCCGGCGCTGGTAAATTCCAACAGCGGTGCCTCGGACAAGGACATCACGGTCGCGAACACGCTCCAGAATGCCGGCCATCGTCGATCATCTTCCGCCGCAAGGCTCTCCCGGCGTCACAGCAGTAACACGCCTTCCATCCACGAGGACGAGAACATACAGCGCCTGAAATGGGACGAGGCCAACCTGTACTTGACGGAGCAGGAGAAGAGCGCAACGATGAAGATCGATGAGCCCAAGACCCCGTATGCCAAGCATTACGAGCCCTCGGAAGACGAGGACGACGATATCCCCACCATAGACACGGATGAGATTATGGTCGATGAACTCGATGCCGTGCGCGAAGGTAAGACCATCAAGAAGTCCGGCAAGGCCAAGACCCGTGAGAACGACATTCCGGACCTGAGCTTGGGCGAGCCGGAGGAGGCGGTACCAGAGAATGAGTTCGAACCGAGCCAGCGGAGACGGGGTTCGCACGACAAAGCTGTACATGTCGACGAAGCCATTCCCGATGGGCAGGAAGGCTGGACGAAGGAGGAGAGGGACAAGCATCGCAAGTTTGAAGAGATGCGCAAGAAGCACTATGAGATGAAGAACGTCGCGAGTTTACTCGGCCACCCGGAGGATCTGGATGAGGCAGACGATGATGATGAAATGAATGGTGCTGCGAAATGAGTTCACGAACACGATACTGGCATGATTCCACGGATCCTAGCACAGGCGTTTTTGTACCTTCTTCTTTGCTCTCCTCTTTTCCTCGGTTGCGGGATGGGCTCTATCAGAATCCTTGGTTGTTTATCGACTTCTATTTGGACTCGGATTCGTATCTCTTTGGGAACAATCAGTTTGGCTGTATACCATTCAGGGCTTTGGGGCACTAATGGTTCACCATTCGCTCTCTTCTCTTTATTGGGACCCAAACCTGTGTGCTCTTTTCGCTACTTCGACTCGGCAACAGCAGGGGTTTGATAGCATTCTAGTCACAATACAAATATGCATCACTGCATTTTCTCTACTCCTTTTTGCGTAACGTGGTACAAGAAACGTGGTTTATTCCCGTGATTTTCCAACTTGGTTGATGTTGATGAGGGGATTTCATAGTAGCAAAAGCCTGAAAAGAATGGTAAAAGAAATTAACATTATATGAATAGGTCTCCGCGATCTATATGTCTTCGACAGCACGAACAACAAAGGCCACTCCTCCTAGCTCAACCTCCTGTCCTATTGTCCATTTGCTCGCATCCACACTGTCCGAGAATTCCTTCACCGATGGCACCTTACCAACAACATAAACATCTTTCCAAGCACCATCCTCCAGGGCCTCTCTCCTCGCACCGAAGCCATCTTCCGACTGCCTCATCCCCAAAAAGGCGTCGCCGATCCTTCCGAGAAAAGTCATGCCGTCCAAGCTCTGCACAATCCATGCCTTGCCAAACTCTTTCGAGGGCTCAAGAGTCTTCCACACCTCTTCGAACTCTGTCACCGCATCGTTCTTGTGCGGACACGGCATACTGCCTGTCTCTAGATCGTCGCCGTTAGGTAACTTGGTAAAGGTGCCTTCGTCGCTACTTCCTGCTTCGCCCAGGGAGTCGATGATTTTGTTCCAGCGGCATTTTACTGAAGGGGTTTTGTCAGAATTCATGGTTCATCCCACGGGTGCAGGAAGGTAGTCGGGCGTAGGACGTCAGACATACACGGTGCTTGGTCGAGAATGTCTCTTGTGCCAGCCATTCCCCAGTCAATGCTCTGATCAGCCTTCAGAATCCGCAGATCCATGAAGTAACTGCCCACATTGAAAACGAGGGTGTCGGTGGGCTCGGTGGCTTCGTCTGGAACCCAGCGGAGACTGAGACGCGTTGAGATGAGGCCGGCCATTGGGAAAGTTTAAGTCCTAAGTGTGATCAAGATGGAGATTTTGCGGGTTCAGAAAGCAGGACGGAGGATTGAGATGCAGAAAGAGAGAGCAGAGGAGAAGCGGATGAAGGACGACCTCGGAGATGGCTTCGTGACAAACCAGGCGTTGCATCGTCACACAGCGACCACTCGGTCGTAGGCATGACAATAATTCGAAAGATTGGACGGTCAGTCCTGATATGCATCTCTTACAAGTGCTACATCAAGCATAGCGCACCCCAGAATCGAGGCTACCCCATCTTTGATACGGCTAGATGGGCTCATTAAAAGCACCAGAGCAGGTCAGAGCTGGCGGCGCTGAGTACCTCCGTACGAAATTGACCGAGGATTTGTCTGGTGAGATGAAAGGAGAAATCAGGGCGAGGCTGGACAAGGAATCTCGAGGAGACAACGGGGATCCATAGTTCGCGGGCAGGTCGGGAGCTGATTGGGCCTCTCTTACACTGTCCAGAAGCGGGTTAGCCCGGCCGACCTCGCCTGTGGGAGGATTTGCAGTCGTCGTTACTTCAAGCACTTACTCAAGCGACGAGCCCCCGAAAGATAAGCCCGTCGGATAAAGGGCACAACATGACTGACCGGTATGCAATTCCTGGTATATATCCTGACGAGGCATCCCCAGATCCGCTGGACTGCAGACTCCAGCCTTTTTGCAAACATTGTCCAGAATGCTGTCGACCTCGGAAAAGAAGCCCGTGCCGGCGACCCAGGCGCCTCTGCAGGACACCGAGAAAGGAGACATCGCGGACGCTTCGTTGAGTAACAGCAACATCACACGGTTGGATCCCTTCGGAAACCCATTGGTGCCCACCCCAACCGCCGACGCATTGGATCCCTTGAACTGGAGCGCCCTGCAAAAGAATGTCTGCATTGCCATCATCTGCTACGGCTACTTCCTCTTCACCTACCTCACCAGCGCGCCGATTCCCTCCTTCGCGCTCCTTCAAGAGCAGTTCGGCGCCAGCTACTCGCAGGTGAACTGGTCGTTTGCCATTCCCTCCCTGGGATTGGCCCTGGGCCCATTGTTGTGTTCTGCTCTGGCCGATATCTATGGCCGGCGAGTGGTGATGATCGGGGGTGCCGTGATTGCGCTGGTCGCTAGTGGGTGCACCTCTCTTCATGGCATCAGTCTCGGGGGTTATATGGCCGCGAGATTCTTTCAGGGCATTGGTGCCAGTCCGGCTGCCACGGTTGGGCTGAGCATTATCAACGATCTGAGTTTTGAGCATGAGAGAGGCTTCAGGATCGGTCTTTGGGTTATGGCGATCGACCTGGGTGGACTCTGCGGTGGTTTCAGTAAGTCTTTTGCCCTACACACTTCCTCGCCTCCCAACTCGTTCTTTCTTGGCAATTAGTCTTCCCAGAATGTGCTCAAGCTAACAATGCATAGTTGGAGGATTCATTGCCACCGCAAGCCAATACTGGATTGCGTACCACGTAACCATTCTGTTCGCCTTCCTCTTGGTGCTCGAATGTTTCTTCTTGCCCGAGACACTCTATCCGCGCAACCTGGTCCTGTCTACCAGCTCCCCGGACGCGACCTCCGCCGACATCGCCATCCCACGCACCAAGCAACTCGGCTACATGCACGTCTCGAGAATCCCCGGCGTCACGCATCCCAAGCCATGGGCGACCATCTTCCGCTTCGCCAGCATCTGGAGCTACCCAACCGTCGTCATCAGCACGCTGACCTTCGTCTTCCTCCAGTACTGGTGGATCTGCTCCTTCCTGACCATGGAACCCGCGGCCTACGCCACTTACTCGTTGCAGGTCCAAGGGCTCTTCTTCACGGGATTGATCCTGGGTACCGTGGTGGCGGAGTTGGGTTTCTCAGGCCGGCTGAGTGATGCCATTATGGTGCGCATGGCCAAGAAGAACAACGGCGTTCGGGTGCCCGAGCATAGACTCTGGTTGGGATATCCCGCGGCAATTATTTGCTCTATCGGACTAGTGGTTTGGGCCTTGAGCATTGATCGGGAGTGGCATTGGATTACCGGGCAGATTGCCTTCTTCTTGTGTAAGCTTTCTTCCTTTCTCGACCAGATGGAAGTGAGACTTGGATGTTTGGGGACACGCTGACCATGGTGATGTATAGTCGGTGCTGGACTTCAGATGGGTAACACAGCCCTGTCGAACTATATCGTCGACAGCTATTACGAGCATGCTATGGATATCATTACCTTTTACAGCGTCATCATTAACGTAAGTCAAGAGCACGCATTAGCAGGCCAAGGAATTTGTATTGACAAGAACTCAGCTGTCCGCTTTCGCCGAGCCCTTCTTCATAAATATATGGGTCGAAGCATCAGGTAATTATTCCTCTCCAAGATTTCCCTACAAGACACCTTTGCAACCCCCAACCCCCAAATTTCTCTCAACCAGGGATCCAAATGTTTCCAAACTGACGCCAATATTCCAGGGTATACTTGGTCCTTCGCTGCACAAGCAATTATCTGCACCTTCGGTGTCATCCCAGTTTACATCATCCTACAGAAGTTTGGTGCTCAATGGAGGAGACCTATGAATATTGGAACAGCAGCCTCCGCAAGCCCGGCAGCCGCGAAAACCGAGATATAATGAAATTCGTGATGGATGAGTCAAGGTCGATCCGTTCGTTCGTATACAGTACCACCCAATAAATAAACAATGTCTTATCATAAATACGTTACTGAAGAAGAGTTTCTTTGATGTGATTGACCTCGTGCTAATAAGGAATGAAATCGCAGTTCTCGCCATCTTCCGCGACCTGGTTAGTCGACACATCTTGTGGTAGAACGAACAAATCAAACTCACCCTGAGAAGACACGAGATCAGGATCATCCTGTGTCTTCCAATGCAGCTCCAGGAAATCGATGCTTCTTTGGATATTCCGCAGTTTCAAGTAGTCGTGCAGTCCGCTCAACAAAGATCTGAAGCTTTCTCGGTCTTCCTCTAGGGCTTCGACACCAGCGGTGAAAAGGGGCATGGTCAACACAATGTATGGACTCAACCCTGCTCGCGGCTTGATTCCCTTTGAGCACTCCAAGACTCTCTTTACAGATTTCTGAATAGAATCATCGGTTTTTGGAATCTCCTTCACCCGCCGTAGGATATGTATCAATGCAGCATGCTGATATGCTTCGTTGCATAGGTAGAATTCCTGGATGACCTCGGGCGAAAGACGCTCAGCAATGCCAGGGAAGAATTTCGGTGGCGAAGCTTGGTCGCGCAGTATCATAGCCCAAACTGAACTCTCAAGTATGTTGGCTTCGTCCTCGAGATCTTGTTCGGAAAGGGACATATGGGCGCTCGCTTCATTCATGCGCTTACGCTCCCACGCCGCGGCCCCGATCTCTTTGAACGTTTGCGTAAGGTCGGTAGAGAAGCCAAAATAGTCATCAAGATATACTTCACCCGTTTCTTTTGCAACCTCTTCGACGGATGATTCTGACGAGAGCTGCCCGGCATGAAGCCCTTTGGCTGTGAGCGCTGCGAGTGCTTCAATGCTGACATACCACCGAGCGAGCAAGCTATTTTCACCAGTAGGGTCGTTGATATTCGTCTGAGTTTGCGGTCCTATGAGAGCCTTGGCACCCTCCAGATGAAGGCGCCAGCTCCGGGGCTGGTCGCCTCCTGAGTGTATCTCGCACATACATAGGGTGAGTGCTGTCGCAAGTACTGCATTTTTCATGCGGCTATTTGACTTGTTTGGTAAGGACAACTCGGAACGCAGTTTTGTTATGCTGGAAGTCTTGAAAGCTATTATGCTATTCTGGTCTGCAGGCTCCGCATACAGAGACTTTCTGTGTATGGCCGACAGTGCCATTAGGGCAGACAGAAGCGGAGGATACTCTACCGCCATAGGGAGCAAGAAGGAACAGAATTCCGCTTGAATCTGGGGGTGACAAGAGGTGATCTTGACTGCTTCATTTGCATAATGATGCAACAACAGTCTTTCCATGGGCTTGGTCAACACTGATGGGTCTATTGATCTGACCGGTGATAGAAGGACTCTCGAGGAAGCTGAAGCTGTAGATGAAGCACGCTTGAAGGCCGGCGGCGGCGGCGATACGCTTTTACTCGATGAAGCAACATAAACAAAGTTCCCAGGTTCAGTTTCTATCAGGTCAGCTAGATGCCAGCGATGGAATGCTGTTATCAGGTCATGGGGCTTACCGTATTTCTTGATATCCGAGTTCTTCGCATACGAGGAAAAGTTCCGACCTCCCCATTGCAAATTGACCGTGTACGAACAGGCATCAGCGCTTCCGTTCTCCTGGCATCTCGCGCACGCAGGTCGCTTCTCGTCACACTTCTGTCTACGTGATCGACATCTTGTACAACCACCACGTGATCGATTGTGTTTTGGTTTCGATGCTGTTTCAGACGAATCTCGATTGCTCATAGTTTGCTCCTCGAGGTCCTAAGCGTGCGGTCTGCTGCCTATGCGAACACAACCTATGACTAACGGATAAATGCGTCCGATGTCAAAGGAACATATGATAGGGTTGAGTCGGGTGGAGAGGGTGCATTTGAAGGTATACGAACGGGCATGCAACAGGAAATCGTGGAGGGGTCCTTCGTATGGAGAAGTAAGCATAAGGTCGGCACTTTTTAGGTCTAGCGTATTCGCCTAATGCCTTGATCTGAGGGCCGATCGTGACTGCCTTTATCTTATCTCGATCTACCTGCCCTTCCACCATCCGGCTCATAGCATCAGTTTCACAGTTTCAATCGGATTTTGCTACTATAACATACGTATCCTGCAAGAATCTCACCGATGAAGAAGGACCAGACCTCTATTTAGTAATGAAGCTGCAACAAAGAATGTGGCTGTCCATGACCGGCAACGCCGGCTTTTCCTTCTCGTACGATGTTATGCCAATGATGAGACCCGCTCTTTCGATTATATGCACAGCCCCTGGACTGTTCAGAACCAAATGATATCTTGGGATGCCATAATAATCTCTAGCCCTGGCTTCTGCTGATGCAAAACCTTGGGACACCACTGTAAGAAGCTATGTTGACCTCCCCACAATATCACCGCCCACTCTTATTCTGTATGGTGGATTTTAGATCTTGTAGCATCCCGATACATAGCTTTCACAATGTACCACATGTCTTTTCGACTCTCCCAAAGTGGCATAAACACACAAATGACACAAGATACCCAGATCCAGATGAAGACCACGGCAACAAACCCTGTGAAGAACTTCACCGAGAAGTTGTATTTTGAGCCATAGAGAGTAAAGGGGATGAGCTACCCGTAGTCAGTTCGTAGTTCGTAGCTTGTAGATCCAGGAACACTTACAATCATAAAAATGAGCGCTCCAACAATCAACGAGACTAAAGCCAGTTTTTGCTGAGACTTTGCCTCTTCCTTTGTTAATGCCTCTACAGGCACATATTCCTCGCCACCTATGGGCTTCAGATCCTGTGCAGCTGCGTTCTCTTCAACAACATTGCTGCCATCTTTCTCAGCCTCGCCGAGACCTTCAGCATCGAGCTCTGTGTTCTTCGCACCAACTGTAAACTTGTCCGGGGATGCTTCGCTGCTTCTTGCCTCAACTACGACAAGCTTCTTCTTGTTAGGGACCAGGAAGGTAAACAAGATGACACATAAGCCACCCATACCAAGCGAAACGCAATCCCCGGTTAGAGAGCTCCATGCGTTCGAAGTAGTAGTAATATTGATTACACCAGAACGCATCTTAGTTGCAACCATCCAGGATGCCAAACCGCTTGCAAGGCCGATCATAGGAGACACAATGACTGCGAATGTTGAAGTGCGATCCCAAAGGACAACCATGACCATTGGAATTGTGCCCCCACCGAGAAGGCAGCCCAAGATCTTGATCAACCAGTTCAAAGATATCCCAACGGAATGAAAAATGCAAGATATGGCAGCCAAGAATATTCCATAGAGAACCAAGCCAAGGACCGAAACCCAGAACAATGCCCGTGTTGTTGCTTTCGGATTGATATATGCCTTGTAGATATCGAACGTGATGAGCGAGGACGCTGCAATGCTTTCGGCTGAGGTGGACGACGTTGCTGCCATGAAGACCAGAACCACCATAAGCCCTGCGCCAGCCTTACCCAGCAATGCAATAGCAGCCGCAGGTCCCACAAGCCCAGCAGATACTTGTTCCGACGAAAGTTGCACTGGGATGAGTGGTGTGCCTGTTAAGGCGGCCGCTGTAAGGCCAAGAGTGGTCGACATTGCGAAAGGTATCGCATACCATGCTAGAGAGCCTAAGACATATCCTTTCACGGCTGTGGCGGGCTGAGAAGCAATGGCTCGCTGCCAATATGCCTGATCTGTCCAAACACCACTGAATCCTCCTAAGAAGATAGTTGCCGCAGTGACGAGGCCATCTCTCGAGTTGACCGTCATATACGACCCGTTGTAACTGTCCGCCGGTAAGGTTGCTTCTTGGGCTTTCAACAATCGCCATAGCTCAGCAGGCGATCCAATAGTGGGGTCTGTGGAGAATGCTTTGAACATGAAACAAAATATGCAGACGTATAGAAAGATGGTATGCAAGTAGTCACAGATAAATGTTGCTCGTAACCCACCCACCACAATATACGCTGTGACGATAGCGGGTAGAATCCAGTACGCTGCCCATATATTCATTCCGGTAAGTGCTGAGAAGACCGCACAGCCTCCAGCCATCAGAGCACTACCATTGATAAGATTGGTGACAAGTCCGAAGAACGTGTAAACCATGTGGGCAATCTTGCCATGTTTCTGGAGCACAATTTCTGAAGCTGTTAGTAAACAGCATCTTTCGATATATCGGAAGACAATGTGATCAGTTTGTGGGCTAAACAGCCCACTTTCTAGACGAGGGGCTAGATATCATGTCTGTAGACGGAGATCTACGCCGCGATATTTCAGATCAATAAAGCAACCGCTTACCTGGGAACGTATGAGCATTATTGCTCTTCTCTTTGATCTTGAAGGCAGCCACTGCAAAGAACAGCGTCTGAAAGGTGCCCACAGCACCGTACCAAAGCCCACCACCAACACCGTAGGAGTAGGCAAGGGTACAGGATGTAAGGAGCGTCGAGGCATGCGTCCAGCTGGAGACGATACCGGCAGCAATCATGCCCGGTTTCACAGATCTCGAGGCAGCGTTGAACTCCTCGGTTGATTTGAAGGTATTGTGTGCTCCGTATCGATTCTGAATCAGACTGAGGACAATCATGATTAGTGTGAAGGCAACTCCCAAGCCCACGACAATGCCGTAGCCGTCGCTAGGACTGAGAACTTGGAGGTTAGCTACTTCAGTCGGCATCGTGGTTCTTGTTCGTGAATTTAGCTAGGTTCCAGCACAGCATTGTAGAGTTCGCACGAAGCAGCACGATATATAGTTCAGATCAACCTCTTGCAGAAGCCAATGCGGGCAGCTCCGCCTATCTCTCTTATCATAAACGTCTCTCCCATTTCTGCTTATCGTCCATACGTAGCAGCAAGGGATTCCGATAGACAGGTTCGGAGAATGCAGATCTCCAATCGACGTTTTCGGCTTGCGATGCGATGGGTATAAGCCGAAGAGTGGGATTCCTCCAAAATACTGCGATAACTTGTGACGACGAAGTCCCCCTTCGGCTCGCTTAACTTAAGATCCCGAATACCTTGTTGTTAGACAATTCTTATCAGATGTGTTCTCTACAGCTACATACTTTCTTATTGCGGCTCTGAGGCCTCCTTGAAGAACCTTATTCTCACTTGGCTCCACTGCATTCTTATGCTTCAAGCTACTCAGAATTGTAATATATGTGAGTTTGGGGACCTCATTTTGAGGTCTTTGGGCTAAACTCGATCTAATTAGCTTGCCTCCGAGAATTTAGTCCCACATTTGTTTGATGGATAAGATAAGAACAAAATCTTGTTTCTTTGTATTTTTAGCATGTTCACAGGTTGAATTCATCTGCATCGCATTGCTGTTTACAGAGGACAACCAGGAAGTGAGGTTTGAACAAATACCATTAAGGGAACATGTCAAATGTCTTTCCAAATCCCCAACATGTGTGTAAATTTTCAAATGACAGTAGAAACAAAATATCTTTGGATTCCATGTTTCATTTGAAAGACTTCAAAATTGACGATTACCGCTCAAGTCTTCTAAACCTGTTGCGAGGCTAAACACGGGATATTGAAGAACGTTGAGTTTCGCAGGTGAACTCTTCAAATAGATACTAGAACATAGATGGGTGCGCTAGAGACTATTAGTTGATGAGAGGATCAAGTTTGTGCCTAGAGAATTGCACTAGGTATTTCCAGAAATGAGCCGACGTAGGAGGCCTAACCGCCCTAGAAAGAAGCTCAACAAGATGATGTTCCGACCCATAGTGTCGTATTGCGCACCAAGATAGACGTCTGATGTTCAATCTGCTCAAGTTTGTCAAGGAGACTCAAGACAAACTATCTGGCCACCAATCCTAAAATCTCGGAATATGCTTATGCAATCGGAAACGAGGCTGTTAAAAGATCCTCAAAAAGCACGAAATTCTATAGCCGGTTCTCCTTCAAATCCAATATTTGGGTGAGTGGATGTGAAGAGTAAGGGATCGAATAGTTTGCTTTCGAAGACAAGGTTGCTGCTCTTCTAATCAGTCCCAGATTGATCAAAGGGTGCTACGAGGCATTCTCAAGGCTTTATCCTAGTTTCTTCTTAGCAAGGTCGTACTCTGCAGCATAGAATTGTGCACTATCTTGCTCGCATCCGCGCACCTTTACAGACTTAATTCGACATAGAAGTGAAGTGACGCGGTATTCTTGTTACATGTGACCTTGAAGCCCTGTTGAGTTTCTCACTCAGACAGAATATTCTTGAAGAGAGCTATTTCGCCTCAAATTTCAGTCAAAGTATCGTAAATCATTTGTAGTAAGTACAAGAGGTATCGTGGAGTATGCAGTACGAATAGGAAAGAGAAGAGTGTCATATCGCCGAGCCGAGAATCCCATCAACCTTGCCGCTCCTGAAATGCTGTAAAGAAAGGCAACCTGAACACCTTGCGTTGAAACACACTTGTGCTATCAAAGTACATCGTTGATTTTGTACCTCCCGCGATTGACTAAAGCAATCAAAATTCACCCCCGTTTCCAGACCCTCCTAGAGCAGCAGCACTCCACATGCCCACCAAGCCCCACATGCCGACTCTCCATCCTCTCCATAAGCCCTCGAAGCCTTGGCCTCTCTTTTCTGCCTTCTTGGTCTTTCGTGATGCACGAGCACCGCCTGTGCCTACGACGCTCTCTTGACCTGAGGATCCTCCTTCTTCTCGTACGATTGACCACATTGTGCCGATCACACCTCGATAAGGACCAATATCAACGATAGTTTCTGGTGATTTGTTTTGTATCCTGTATTCAGGTGAAGCAAGAACCGACATCTGTCCACGGCGTAGAACAGTCTCCAGAGGTAGTCGTATGAATAACTCAACTGTGGATGACATAAATGTTGCAACTGAGTATGTCGTTGGCGTAAGAACAGGATCAATGGCGAACCGGGATCGAAGGAACAGAGGTGTTGAATGCGTGAACAAGGGGGAAACGAGACTGTGTAGAATGGTGGGTATCATAAGAGTTGAAGGACAAATGTAAGAAGGTAGAGCACGAAGATTTTGCATGATAGACCTCCTAGGCGAGGATATAGGGGTCAAAATGAGTCTGTTTTGCGTCAGCGAAGCCAGGTTCAAAAACAACAGAAATCTTACTTTGTTCTGATGATGTCCAGAGGGGCAAGAATCACGCCAGCCATTGCAGCTGCTCCAACAGCAACTGCGAGACTTGCCCATGGATATTGTGTATCTATTACCTCAACAGAAGCCCCGAGGCCGGATATGGCGCCTGGATCAGGTACATTGAAGACGGCAGAAAGCAGGCCTCGCGACCATCCTTCAATTGTTTTCAGCAAAATGCTATAGAAGAAGGTCGAATTCGATGCCTTCCATACACCCCAGGCGCCTTCCTTGGACCATTCCTGAGAAATAACCTCCATGACCGAGTCGGCACGCTTCAAATTAAGCTTGAACTGCGCGGTTGGAGTTATAGATCCCGCGTCGGAAGGCAGCGGAGACGTATAACCACTAATGTCTGAACCGTACTGTCGCCGAGGTCGAGGTGCCGTGTATGAATGGGACGCTCGAGCTGCTGAGGTAAAGTAGGCATCTTCATGGTCAGAATCATCAGAGGGATACTAGGAGGTAGGTTAGCATGTGATTGCTATCCAAGAGTTCAGTTATCAAAGACTACGAACCTCGTCATAAGCTGAATCTCTATATTTTGACGGCTGTCGATGCATATCCTCTACGACGGCGACAGGAATTGTGCCATCGGCTGGCATTTGACTTCTCACTTGTAGAACAGTCTTTCCAACTTCGAAGGGTTGCGCCAAGAGCACGCTGGTATATTTGTATAGAGCTTGATCCAGAAGACGCTTGATCTGCGCCAACGTCCCGGGCGATGACTCCGAGAGATATTCACTGTAGTCTATGTCGATAAAGATGTCGCGTGCGGACGACGCATAAGACGCTGCGCTGCCATTTTTCAGGCCGACTCCATGAGTTGCTCCTGAGGTCGTAGCATTGCCAACTTCAGGAGGGAGGCCGATGGATGGTGGAACGTAATAAGGTCGTAGGGGATTGGGTCCTTCTCGTGTGGTCGACATGTTCATGTTCGGAGTTGTATTTGCTAGAGGACGGGAGTCACCCAGGGGCAAAACAAAATGAAAAAGAGGGTTGTTGTTGGCATAGACAATTACCTGACCATGCCCGACCAAGCTTTTGCTGGACCTTGCTATGTTATGTTATGCAAGTCCTTAAGATTTCACGCAGCGCGCAGGGATCCGTCACGCTTCACGAGCATGGGTATGTCATCAATCGCGCCTAAGCTTTTTCTGGGACCTCCGATAAAGAAATTCTGGTCAGCAAATTATCCGAATACGTAAATTCCGGGATCTCTATCTCGACCTTCAGCTCTGCATTTGGCCTTGAACTTCCAGAGGGTGCTTGCTTTTTGTTTCCGTGTAACCTGCAGCAGCTTGCAGACCGATTGTTCCCCTCCGCCTTGTTATCTTAAGCATTCAAAAAGCGGTCAAATCCGCCCGCCGCAGACGAACATATCTTTCCTCGAAGCACTCCTCTCCTTCTCCTTGCGCATACGCAAATCGATTATACTCAAGCAATATGCCGGCAAACACCCTCACCAGAAATGCTTTCTCTGGGGCGAAGGG
Organism: Coleophoma cylindrospora; assembly: GCA_003369665.1. Taxonomy (NCBI): domain Eukaryota; kingdom Fungi; phylum Ascomycota; class Leotiomycetes; order Helotiales; family Dermateaceae; genus Coleophoma; species Coleophoma cylindrospora. The sequence goes on from PDLM01000001.1 coordinate 1,011,375, forward strand.
GCTTCTGCAGAAGAGCGTGGGAGCTTCAATGGGAACATATGCGCCAGTGCGGACATTGTCAATTCGAGCCTATAGCCCGTCAAATTATACCAGAGGAGTTCAAAGCTTGAATTCCAGATCAACGAAGTATCTGTGGGCGCCTCAATCGCGGCGAACCTTCACTTCAACCTCGGCAGCTGCACACGGGCACATAACACCCCCAAAGCCTGGAGAGGAGTGAGTCGGGTACGGAGCTTGATTCTATGACTTGCACTGACAGTGCTAGATTACATGTTACATTCATCGACAAGGAAGGAGATGAGCATACATTCGAGGTCTCTGCTGGAGACAACTTGCTAGATATTGCACAAGAAAACGACCTGGAGATGGAAGGTAGATATGCCTGCGTATCTGCTAAATTTCGATGACTGACCTGTTTCAGGAGCTTGCGGGGGCTCATGTGCCTGCTCAACCTGCCACGTTATTGTCGAAGACCCAGAAATGTACGACAAGATGGAGGAGCCGGATGATGATGAAAACGACATGCTCGACCTGGCTTTTGGATTGAAGGAAACGTCAAGGTTGGGTTGTCAGCTAGTGATGTCGAAGGAGCTTGATGGCTTGCGTGTGATTCTGCCCAAGACGACGCGGAATTTGCAGGCCAGTGACTTCAAGAAATAGTAGAGCACCAAAAACGAACCAAGGATAGGTTTGAACCAAAGACAACAGGAGTCATGCTAGAAGAGATGGATTGGTATATCCGCATTTTGGGGCCTTCGTCGGACCCATGTATCATATAATAAAGGGATCTACGGAGATACCCCATGTCACAATAGAACGCCAGGTCTAATCCATTCCACTTCCAACGCCTCTGCAAATGCAATGACTTTTCCTTCCTGCTCAAGCCTCCTTATGCTACCATTCTATGCAGCCCCACCTCCGGCGATGAGATCAAGGAAACCCTTCTTGGACATCTCATTAATCTTCTCCTCCCGTCTTCCTTGACCAACTACACTCTTTCTCGCCTCCTTAGCAGCCTCTTCGCCTTTGACCTGTGCAGCTCTGACGGCATTGAAAAGCTTGACCACACCTCTTTGCGCAGTTTTCCTCAGTTTCTTCTCAGTTTCCATGACCTCTGCAGTAGTAGCTGTAATCTCTCCATCGTTATGCGCCGCATCGAAAGCCGTACTGGCTCCCAGAACATCCTTCACTCTGCCCTTTTCAAAAGCAACTTTCTTCTCTTCCTTCAGCTTTTGCCTTGCTTTCTTTTCCAGTGCCAAATCCGTGATTTCCTTGGATGCTTGAATGGCCGTGACACTTCGTGATAACACAGGATCGCTTCGTTTACTTGTAGAAAGCTTTGAAGACAAAATTTTAGACATAGATGTTGCAAAAGCCTCGGGGTCGTTGCGCTTGCGTTTGCGGATCAGGTTGGGATTTGTCTCTGCGTCGGAACCATCTTCACTATCTGAATCCGAATTGGAGGCATCTGTGACTTCTGTATCTGAGACCCCATCCAGTGCAGGCTCGTCATTTTCGGATTCTGCTTCATGAACGAGATCTGTCGTGTCGAGGCCTTCTTCGTCCGAATCTTGTAAATTGACTGCTTGGAAATCTTGGGCCTCCTCCTCTTCATCGGAGCTGGATTGATTATCGTAATCAGTTTGCTTTTTGAATTTCTTAACTGGTTTCGACTTTGGTCTCTTCCCCTCGTCGAGCTTGCGTTTTCTTGCGTTCGGTCCAGCCATTTTGTGACGTTATCTGTTGGTCTGTTGATTCCGAACTTTTTTCAGTTGGACCTCGAGAAATTATCTGGAGGCGCCGGAGAATCGGAGAAATGAATCTCCTAGCGCTCCCCCGCGATTCATCCCACTAGACATTTCCATGTCGCCTCGCCTGGACCTCATTGACTTCACAATAAACCCACTTGACATCTATAACACCATGGTTCTTCAAGATCTTGGGAGGCGCATCAATGGCGCACTCTCTGATCTTACCAGGTCGAGCAATCTCGATGAGAAGGTAACTATAGCTATTTGGACTGACTCACAATACTGACAGATTGCAGGCTTTCGATAGCATGATCAAAGAGATTTGTGCGGCATTGTTGGAAGCCGATGTGAACGTACGACTTGTTGGAAACCTCCGGAAATCGATCAAAGCTTCCGTGAACTTCAAAGAACTTGCACCTGGTGTCAACAAGAAGCGACTGATCCAAAAGGCAGTCTTCGATGAGCTGGTGAAATTGGTCGATCCACACGCCGAGCCCTTCAAACCGAAGAAGGGCAAGTCGAATGTCATCATGTTTGTTGGTCTTCAAGGTGCTGGTAAAACGACAACTTGTACCAAACTGGCTCGGCATTACCAGTCCAGAGGCTTCAAGGCTTGCATGGTTTGTGCGGATACCTTCCGTGCTGGTGCTTTCGACCAGTTGAAACAGAACGCAACCAAGGCCAAGATCCCTTACTATGGTTCCCTTACCCAAACGGATCCAGCTATTGTCGCCAAGGAGGGTGTTGATAAGTTCAAGAAGGAGAAGTTCGAAATCATCATTGTGGACACAAGTGGTCGACATCGACAAGAGGATGCGCTTTTCCAAGAAATGGTGGATATCCAGACTGCAGTCAAGCCTGACCAGACCATCATGGTCTTGGATGCAAGTATTGGACAACAAGCTGAGGCACAGAGCAAAGCTTTTAAGGAGACTGCCGACTTTGGAGCCATCATTATCACCAAGACCGATGGTCACGCTAGCGGAGGAGGTGCTATTTCAGCAGTAGCAGCAACACACACCCCGATTGTTTTCATTGGTACTGGTGAACACATGTTGGACTTAGAAAGGTTTGCGCCCCAGCAATTCGTATCAAAACTTCTGGGAATGGGCGATATGCAGGGACTTGTGGAGCACGTGCAATCATTGAAGCTCGATCAGAAAGATACGATGAAGCACATTGCAGAAGGTATCTTTACCGTCCGTGATCTCCGAGATCAACTCTCCAATATCATGAAGATGGGGCCCTTGTCGAAAATGGCTGGCATGATTCCCGGAATGAGTGGAATGATGCAGGGTATGGATGATGAGGAAGGATCAATGAAGATGAAGCGAATGATATACATCTGTGACTCGATGACTGCGAAGGAGCTCGACAGTGATGGCAAGATGTTTATTGAGCAACCGACCCGGATGACCAGGATAGCTCACGGCAGCGGCACGAGCGTACGCGAAGTGGAAGATCTTCTTACGCAACACAAAATGATGGCCGGAATGGCAAAGAAGATGGGCGGAAATATGAAGAATAGTAAGTGTCATTTTCTTATGACCTAGGTCCTCTACTAACATTATGCAGTGCAACGTGCACAAGGTGCTATGGGTGGCGGCAACAAACAGCAGCAGATGGCTGCTATGCAAAAGAGACTGGCAAGTATGGGTGGTGCTGGAGGCCCCGGAGCTGGCGGCATGCCCGACATGGGTTCTTTGATGAAGATGCTGGGAGGTGGTGGTGGCGGTATGCCAGGAGGAATGGACATGCAAGCAATGATGAAGCAAATGGGTGGCATGATGGGTGGCATGGGTGGTATGGGTGGAATGGGAGGAGCTGGGGCTGGGGCCGGTAGGGGAGGTCGACGATGATCACGCCACCAGTCATGATCAACTTAAATTGGTATGGTTTGGTTGGAGCCTTGAGATGCATCAAAGCGTGGCGTTTAGGTGGGATTTTGGAAGTCCCTGGTGGCAAATACATGTACTTGCCAGGTATCGTACCTGAAAATAATTCACGGCATATGACATCTACAGCAGTATTGCTACGACGCCCGTGCACGCAATATCTCAAGGACCACTTCTGAGATCAACGTTGTACAGTGTTTGGTGCATTTACAAAATAATGTTACCACAGCGTGCATCAGTCGTCATAGTACCCAAACCTACAAACTACAAGACCGAACTACAAAGCCAGATAGAAGGCTGCATAGAAATACAAAATGGGCTTAATGACCAACCTCTAGAATGTGCCGTCCGAACAAACCTTCAAAGGTGAGTGGAGCGAGGTCTATCCTCAAAGCCTTCCCAAGCCTCCTCGAACCCAGCGCTTCGAACCCAATTTTGCCCCGTATCCTCGACCGAATCAACCACCATATTCCCAATCTTCTCCCACTGCCAGTCCTTAATCTTACACCATTCCTCATCCTCAAACTTCTGGCACACTACCTGTCCATTTCGGACCGCACGCCCTAGTTTGATCGCATGTCCATCGTCGTCGAAATCAAAAAGCCGCCGGAACACCCCCGTCCACGAACTACTCCCGGCCTCCAGATCCTTCGGGACAAACCCCACGATCTCCTCTATCAGTAGCTCCGGCGAGCGCCGGGATGCGTACATGGCCAGATCCAAGTACCCCTTCCAGGTCAGGAGCCGCACTTTGGCCTTGCTGCTCAGCCAGGTCTGCGCGTTGAAGGTCGGGAAGAAGACCGAGCAGTTGACGCAGTGCATGTAGTAGAAGTCAAACTTGACCTGCTTGGGCGGGTGCTGGGCCCCGGCGGTGAAATAGACGGACGCGTTGATCATCTCGGCCGTCTTCTCCTCAAGCGTCGTGCTGCTAACGCTCCATTGCGCGGCGTGCTTGATCATCTCCTGCGGTGCGCGCTGGAGCACGCCATCTCGGACTTTGTTAGCATCCTCCCATCGGGCGGCTTCGCTCAGCTTCTTGTCCTTCCGGATGTCGGAGAGCAGGTCGGGGAGGGTTTTGTCGGTTGGCCCTTGGGCTTTGCTGGCTTGCTCGGTTGCGAGGAGCAGGTCTCCAATCCAAGCATCGTGGACGGCGGCCTGGGCGAGGGCCTCCGCGACGATGGCCGGTTGGTTGAATTCCACTCCGAAGCCCAGATGGATTAGCGGATGCAAGAATCCTGCTTGGTGTTAGGATGTTTCATTGCTCGAGATTATCGCGGCGTTTGTTTGGCACTTACCAGCGTACATTCTCACCAGCATATCATCCGCCCGTGCATCACCCGCGAACACATACTCATTGACCACATCTTGCCACCCTTTCTTCTCCATCTCTTTCTCGAAGAAAATCAAAAAGTCATGGTAATACTTCTCCTTGCCAAGATACTTCTTGAAGTTGTCCGGGTCGGACATGTCCTGGATGATTTGCTCTTCAACTTTTCCAGGTGGGCGTTGGTATGAGGCATTGGTATCATAGTGCCTTTGCAGCACGGAAGCCGGCGCTCCTAACCCGTACAGAGTCAGAAGACCATGAGTGATATGGTTGTGAAAACCGTCCTTTCTGAAGAAGATATGATAGTTCTACCATGGGGGTCAGTAAGAAGCCGTAATTATGGAGAGATGTACATACATCATGGTTCTTCTGGAGCAAATCGGAAGCTTTAGCGGCAGACTCAGTCGTGGGTTGCTGGAACTTGACAGCTCCCGTGTCTTCAACCGACAGTTGAACCTTGTAGGGCGTGGCCATTGCGATGCTGTTTCTCCGCCACTGTTGGAAAGTCGAGGACGATTGTGATCTTCGTTGGACGGTAGATTTCCAAGCCTGGAATCCTCTAGATACTCGCACTGATCTGACCGAAATCATTGAGATAAGAACCGCTGGTGGTTCTCTGGGACGTTGATATAAGGCTTTCGACGAGTAGTAACCCCGCTGTGGTGGCGTAGAGCTTGGGCGTCTGGAACAAGAGCATTCCACATCACATTGACAAATCCAGCATGCTTAGAGAGACCACGGGTGCAAACTAGGTGCTTGCTGCTTATTTAACGTCACGATGCCAATGCCGGCACATCAAGGCGATAGGGCGATGGAACAAGGTAGGTTTGGTGGTTGGTAATAGTTATCATCCGCCCTCGCTAAATTTGGCGCCCTTCTCGGCCGTGAGTGAAGAGCGCGAGGCCGAAAATGCGGGGGCTATCAAACTGGCGCCCCTGGTGTCAGCAATTCTCAAAACTTATGTGTCTAGATCTTATTGTGCGGCAATGTGCATTGGTACTGGACTTGATTGACCTTGTCTTTCAAGCCCGTGCAGGAAATTGCTGACACTATTCTCGACGGCCTGGCTCAAAGAGTCTCTATCATCCACCATCACTGGGTGAAATCGCTCATGCGACGGGCATCTGTGCTGGCTTAGTGTCATGATTTGGGTTTCGAATCAGTTCTGCACCGGACGCTCATGATCAAAAGAGATATCCATCTTGCAAGCCACAAGAGTCGACAAGGAAATGCCTGACGGCCAATGCTGCCATGTGAGCGAGGGAGCACTGACAGAGGTCGAATTCAGCTGCCGTCAATGGTATGCCAATCAACTGCTGTTCTGGTGACATCAAGGGTCCTGAGGGTGGCAAAGGTAGTTAGTTGTACGAAGGGGTCGACACCCAATCGCCGTTAGCCCCGCTTATCCTTGCCATTTATAAGCGTAGATTTGGACATTTCTTTCTACAAGAACAAGTCAAATTCAAACCCTTGGGCTAAGCTACTTAACGGTAAAACTGCTGTGGATTGTTATTGAGATTTGATCAAGGCATAATATAATACATATGGTCATTGATGAAGACTCCCTGTCGTCCAAAGATCCTCCCGGGATCAACCAAGAGAGGCACGGATTGGATACTCGCTAAGCCTGCCATCGCTGATTGGTCGGGCGGTCATGTCCCTAGTGTCATCTCACCTCACACTTCCACTCCTCACCCAAAGTCCATTATATCTCGTGCCTGGGACTGGAGACATGGTGAGTCTAAGTGGTCCTCCCTAGAAGCTAGAGTCCGTCATGACATCTCCACCATCCACATCTTCCTCGAGTCTCGACGTGTTCGTGTTCCCGATCGCGAGCGGGGCGTATAACGACACCAGTGTCGACAAGCACGGGAATCCCATTAGGAAAAGGCGGCAGCATGCCAAGTCTAGATCAGGCTGCGGGACATGTAAAGCGAGGAAAGTCAAGGTGCGTGATATACTTGCAAACTGTCTTTTGAGTTCCGGTTTTGATATTTGTTAGTGCGACGAGCAACGACCGAGATGCCGTAGTTGCGTGAGTCGAGCCGAGACCTGCTTATATCAGGACCAGAGGCCAGAGAAGAAGAAGAAGAAGTCGGGGTATGTCCCTCTCAGAGCTTCGATACCCATGTCGGAGAATGTCCCTCTGAGAACCGTGGTGCCTAAGTCGGCATCCGTGCAAAGATCGCAAGCATCTCGCTCGCAGCGAGTGATTGCCTCCAGAAGAGAAAAGCTTCAGATCCCTCCAACACCACTGATTCCCCGGGGTGAACTATCCAACTTGGAACTGATGCATCACTTCACCACGCATACGGCCCAAACTCTCCTCTTCGGCTTCGAGGTCTGGCAAGATGAAGTTCTGAATCTGGTGCTGGAGGTAAGTAGAACCCTTTCCCCAACCTACCCAACCTCAAAGCTAGAGCAAGAGTCATCTAGAATAAATATCTGCACCATGCGGTCCTGCTTCTCTCGGCAGCACACCTCAATTTCCTGCACGCCAACGCCTCTCCGCTCTCCGCCCGCCAAACGGAGCTCCAACATCACTGCCTCACCATGGCCGGGTTCCGTCGCGCGCTGAGCCGTCCCACGGAGAAACGCAACCACGATGCTTTGATAGCCTGTTCGTTAATCGTGCTCCAGCACAGTTGGGCCGACACTTCCCCCACCGCATCAGAAGAGCAAGACGCAAGCAAGACGTGCACTGTCAATAGTCTCTTCCCGCTCGCAGCCGGACTGCGATGCCTCGTGCTCTCGACCTATGACATAAAACCTAGCTCCGCTTTGGCCGACCGAGTCTGCTTCAAGCAAGCCAAACCATTCCCGTGGCAGTTTTGCAACGCCGCCTTCGCCGTCAGGCTAGAGCTGTTCTTTGGCCTGGTTTTCGAAGTGGGCCACGGTGATTATGCCAGCGGCGAGGACACCTTCAGTGCGCAGATCCACCATATGCAGGCTGCGGAACGCTTGTCCACCGTCTTGTCTATCACCTACGACCAGACGGATCCGGAATCTGCAGACCTTGGTTTAGATGTGGCGCGGTACCTCTTTCTGTGGCCGGCCATGTGCAGTGATGGGTTCCGGAGGCTGGCTGAAGAAGAGGATCCTGCGTCGCTGATCATCCTACTGGCCTACGCCCATGGCATTGAGCGAATCCTACCCGCGAGTTTCTGGTGGATGCATGGAAAAGCTAGCTTGATGACTCGCGAGCTGGTGTTGGCTATTGGATGGAAATCATTAGAGTCGGTGAGGGTCGCTGCGGCAGAGCATGATCTGGACCATGTCTTTGACGTGTTATTCGGCGGGATCATGCGTCGGCAGAGCAGTTGTTGAATATTCAAGTGCAGTTCTTAGTGAAATCACCTCGAGACGACTTGAGTCCACTATTAGCCTCGTAGCTTCTCAATACATTCCAATCACCGTAAATTTTTCTAAGCATACGCTTTCCAGATATTCCAGTTTTGTAGACCTCCTCCGTTGCCCAGATCATAAAAGTCATTATCACTAAACTACTTCAAGGGAACACCAGCATTAAGTAATTATAGTCTGAAGTACCTGTTGAGATGCGTTTATGCAGAGCTACTGTTAAGCAGCGAAGCATTAATAGCCTCAATTACTAACATCGGGAAGCATTTTCATTTTTCACATTCATTATATAACTTTAACATTAAAATCTCCAAACATTCACCCCAATTTATGCCTCACTTCCAACTGTTCTCTTCAGATACTTGAGAGCCCCCGGCGTCTTCGCACAGCTAGACACACTGCCACCATTGATACTAGCATCAACCGGAACAGCACGTCCGTTCTGGACCCGGCCCAAAACGTGGTGGTAGTACCACACTTCGCTGAGGACCGTGTATCCGTTGTCCAGGGTCCCGTTTCCTGCCGCGGTGGCATTGAATCGAGGACCAGAACAACCAATATAAGGCAGCGCGCCGAATTTGTTGGTGAGCGCTGATTGGATGGCACTCAAAGAGTACGAGGTGGTGTTTGAAGGGGTAATCGAGGCGAAGGACAGCCAGTTGTAGGTAGGGAGGCCTTGGTAGTAGGATAGTGCGGTGGTAAAGAAATCCACGACGTCTTCGTGCTTCTGGTATTGTGGGCCGTAGCAAGGCAAGTCGAAGGAAGAGAAGCAGGTCGCGTGCTTAGAGAACTCGTGAGCCCAGAAGGAAGGGTTGGAGGAACCTTGTGAAACCCAGTATTTGCTAAGTACCTATTAGCGGCAGGAACAGGTTGTTTCTCAAGCAAGGATATTACTTCATATATGCTAGCAGATCATACTTCCCGAATGGAGCGAGGAAGGTATCGATCGTGCTGCCATTATAGCTGGGTACCACAGTGCCGGTCTTAGGATAATCCGTCGTGTTTGGTGATGGGGCAGGATCGTATTGTCTAGTAGCATCACAATACTGGGTATAAGAACCTGCAGAATTAACCATGATTAATACCTGATGCCCAAACAAAGACCATTGCCATTGAATCAACTAACCATCACAGTAGTCAGGCCACAGTCCATGCAGCGTCCAGGTATCCTTAGGAAGGACCTGGCCCGAGGACTCGAATCCAGTATAGGTATCCCAATACTGTGTGCTTAGGACCAAGCCACCAAAGGTTTCGGTACAGCACGAATCCGTGATGTTGGGGTATGCCTCAGCAGAGCAGGAAAGGAACGGAGTTTCTATGGGCTTGTCAGTAAGGTCCGTCCTCAATTGAAGGAAGCAATGAACACGAACGCAGTGCACAGGTATGATTGAGACTACTCTCTCCGTACAAAGAAGCGGAGGCAGCTCCGGAGAGCGCGACGGAAGCAGCTGCAGTGGTAGAGAGCTTCATGGTTATTACAATATCCAAAAGAACAATTCCTGAAAAGCTAGACACACGCACACAGAGAGAGAGGGAGAGAGAAAAACCAAAAGCTACCCCCGAGCTACATTATATATCCCACGCCAGAGGCACGGCAACTCCGCAACTTCTCAATCGGGTAACGAGCTCAGAGAAATTTCTACAAAGATGGCCTGGAGCTATGCACCGGCCTGACGACATTTCATGTAAGGATCCCCACCTACCTGCAGCTGCAAGCTAGGGACAATCCCGTAAGGTACTGTAACCCCCAGGGTCGCCGCGCACCTAGACGCACGCCGAGTCCTCCACACGAATAGGCAAAAAGAAGCCCATCGCCCAAGTCTCGCGAGGCGACGAAAACATCCGACCAATCAACCCCCCGAAACAGGGAACATGTCCTCCAGCGCGCTCGAAAATCAGACGACGGGAGGCGGGAAACCGCAAACAACCGCTCCAAGTGGAGGGAAGAAAAGGACTACGAGGAGCACCCAGGGCAGGGAGTAATCCCCGAGCCTGGGAAGAAAAACGTGAAGCGCTTGGGGGTTTGTGGAAGGTGATAAGATCTAATCTGCGTTTTGGGTGGAAACTGATAAGGAAAATGGAAGGCCAACCATGGAAAGCACGTGGGTCCAGATAGGCCTGGATTTTCTGCCTTGGCTTTCATGCATTTACGTAGGAGGTCTCCGGTGTGCGCCGCTGAGCAAAGAACGCGAAGAAAGGAAAGGTTGTTGGTCTCAATGTGTGTTCAAAATCAATCACTCACGGCAGACAATAACATCCTTTTCGCGAAAACAATAATTTTGTGGTTGATTGGAATCGACTTCGCCACAAACGAGCTTTTGCGTATGGCGTCTTCCCTGTGAACGCCGCCCATCAACTATTTATCTGGCCGTGAGAAGCCTCTATACTGCTCTATGTACAGATCCCATGGTCATTTTGTGCATCAATGATATCATTCCCTCCAATAGCCTCTATTTCATGCCTCATCATCCCCGACCAAAGCGTCGGTCAAATAACTTCAGTACGCCCATCACACTTGCTGCCTCGACTTCCATTGGTGCTCGCCCTGCATGATGAGGCGGAGTGGCGTGGAGTCGTCCAAGCCAAGTGTTCAGCTCATCGCTTGCCTGCTCAAAGTTCCGATGCGTAGACAGAGTCTTGTAAGTATCGGCGACAGACAGGCTTGGGGGAGGCTGCTGCTGAACCGGTGCAGGAGCTGGAGTTGATTTGCAGCATCCACCGCCAGCCCCCTTTCCACCACAGCAGCCCTCGGGTGGAGCCGAGTTAGATGATTCCCGCATCGCTGCTAGTGACCGACAGAAAAGCCCAGCCTTGGGATCACTCTGACACTGCGCACAAGTACCCGGCCCATTGACGCATGAGTTTGAGGCAGCTGGAGCACCCATCGGTCGATGCATCTGATTTGGTTGCAATGATGGAAGCTTGATGGAAGCTTGAGTGCCGTCCACATCTGTGTCTGAAGGTGGTGGAGTCATATCGTTCAGCAGAGGGGCCAGACGATTCTCGCGGTCATTAGGTGCATGAGCAGCGTTCTCAGCACAAACACAGAATCCTCCGTCGGCACAGAACCCACATGACTCGGTTGGGCGAGAGACAATCGGATCTGCGATCTCTTGGGTTGGGATAACGTGATTCGTGATTGGCTTTGAAGAGAATTGTGCCGTGAAGTCGATCTCAAGTGGCGTTGATGAGCCTGAACGATGACGCTTCTCGCTCGAGTCTTCCGCTGATGGGGATAAAGGCCGCTTGTGGTCGTTTGAAGTTGAGATGCTGAGGACAGTCCCGGTGATGGTGGCCTCCAAGCACTCACAATTGCTTCCGGCATGACACTTTCCACAGCCCGACGTAGAGACCTTGAGTGCCTCCTCTAAACACTGGCACTGGTTCGGCGTACAGTTGCCACAGCCAGCAGGTTCGACAGGCGTAGGGGTTAGAGCTGATGGCAAGGAAGGTGACTCCTTTGGCTCTTGGTGTCGGTTGCGTCGGGGTGGAAGAGGGACAGCATCAGTTCCGGTTGTGCGAGCACCATTCCGTAGATATGATAATTCCGTCAATGCCGCATCCTTCTCTCTCCTCTCATACTCTGCAATGCGATCTAACGTGTCGCATCGAATTCGCCAGGACTGAATCTCCCCGCTGAAGCGAAGCACGTCCGCTTCAAGGCGCTGGATCTTATCTCTTAAATCAGCCTCCCGTCTCTGCTGCTCCTCTTTGGTCTCCTCAAGCTGTTCTTCTAATTCCCCAACCCTCGCTGCCCGTCGCTCTCGAAAGGCCCTCTGCGCCGCTCTGTTTTGAGCCTTCCGCTTTGTGGGCGGTGTATCGGTAGCAGGCTTTCGCCCAGGCTTCGGACGCGGCGGGACGATCCACTCTTTGCGAGTTATGATGGTAGGTGTAGGCAGCCCAGCGGCTGAAGCAAGTGAAGCATGGTTAGGATTGTTCATGGTTTTGATGGCCAGGACGGGAGGTGCTGGTGCCAGTGACGGCGGGGATCCTGCTGAACTGCATGGAGTTGGAGGTGAGGCCATGTTCGCTAGTGCAGTGCAGCGTTCGGCACGAACAGGCGGCGGCTGACCTGGGAATCGGAGCTGCGAGTAGAGCAGAGTAAGCCGTCGTGACCATTTAAGAAAGCAATGGTGGGGAATGCACGATCACGTCAATTGTCTTGAGCTTGGATTGAGGCTCGAAACAAATGAGAGGAAGTCCAACGTGCCGACGTTTGTGTCGTTCGAGGGGCAAGCTGGGGTTTATGAAAGTGGAAAGTAAGAGCAGAATCTTCATCTGATAAGATCTTTAGAGCCAGTCAGATGGCGTGGTGGCCGCCGATTATCGGTAGCTCACCCTGGGGCTCGGGGCCAATCACCACCGTGCAGTCTCATAGCGGAGGAACGAAAGAGGAATGGAGGTGCCTTGGGCTTTAACTCTCGTCCCACTGATCATGTAAGAGGAACTCACAGGGGACCAGGGCATAGCCAGAGCGGCCGAAGGGCACTTGAGCGCGGGCAGCAGGTCACGGTGCCGTACGAATAGCACTGAACAAGGTGTGCGTCTGCTGCTGACTTCTGGGCTGATTTTGATGGGCTGCGCATGGTGAACGCGACAAGAATCATAGGCAACGGGAAGAATGAGAACGCAGGAGCGTTTGCGTCGTCGAACTATAAAGCCGTGCCGATCGGATGTTTTCCATGCCTGGGGGTGTTCGAGAGGTGTGTGCTCCTAGCTAAGGTCCAAGGCCAGGATGGCAGGCTATGTTCGGCTCTTGGCTGGCTCAATGGCCGGCCGATCTTCCTGCTCCCTCATTGAGGAACAAGACTGCCTGCCGCCTTTTGATGCATCGGCGCTTCATAGCCAGCAAGGAAGCCCACCCAGCGAGCGCCTATCACTTTGCCTCTCCCACTGTGCTTGCAATCGTGACTTGCGGTCACAATAACCTCTGTCGTCGTGACCGGGCGTGGTGGAGCCGTGATGCATATCGAGTCGGAAATCTTATCAGATTTGAATCATTGAGCCTCCACCGCTGACGACAGGAAAAGCGCTTCGGCTGTCGTGGCCTCGTGCAATCCCCAGCACCGTCAGGGTCCATCTATGTAAAACCCGCGCAACAACCCTACCGACCTTACTTTACCATACCACGGCTCCAGCAAGCGCCGACTGCCGGTCTTAACTACCAGGACGTGGCATATTGAGCGTTAGGTCACCACGGGCGTTGCAATCACCAGCTACGGACAGCCAACCACACCCCATCCGAAGCAAAGCAGGATCCAATTCCCAGCCTCAGGATCCATCGCATCGTGCAACATTAACTTGCTTACGCTACCCTACCTCGCCTTAAAATACCTTGCCCTACGCACCCAGCTAGGAGTAGTCAGCCAGCCAAGGGACTTCCAGGAAACAATGAGTAAATTCTATTTTGGGGGAGCCCCCGAGGATCTCTCAGATGACGAGGACAACCTCCCATGGCCCAAAGCGCTTCCGCGTGAGGATTTCCTCAGTGAAGAGTTCGATGCTCCGACGTATCTGTCGACCCTGTCAGAGCGGCACCAAACGCTCGAGGATCTGCGGTCTGACTTGCGTGAACGCTCCCAGGCCCTGTCCAAAGAGCTGTTGGATCTTGTGAACACCAACTACGAGCAGTTTCTGAGTCTGGGCTCGGATCTGAAGGGTGGTGAGGAGAAGGTTGAGGACGTTAGAGTTGGCCTGTTAGGGTTCAAGAGGGGTGTGGAGGATGTGCGACTCAAGGTGCGAGAGAGGAAGGTCGAGGTCGAGGAGTTACTTGACGAAAAGAAAGGTGTTAATAAGCAGATTGCCCTTGGTCGTAAGCTCTTGGAAGTTGACGCTCGTTTGGAGGAGCTCGAGGACCGTCTGATGGTCGCTTCGCTAGGCCGTTCAGTCAATGGGACGGACGAGGAGACTTGGAGTGACAGTGACGACGAGGAAGAGGACGATGAGGATCTTCCCGAGAGCAATGTCGGTGGAGCGAATGCAAAGAAGTTGCAACAACTCGTGATTGACTGTCGATATGTTGAACATCTGTCCAAATCAGTGGGGTCAGACCATCCGTTCATCGTCGCTCAGCAACCTCGACTGCAGCGGGTCAGAAATACCATTCTGCTTGATCTCAATACTGCGCTCAAGCAGTCTTTGGCAGCAGGAGAAACTGGCAAGTCACGGGTTGTCAGGATACTTGGGAGCTACCGTGACCTCGGGGCCGGTCAAGAAGCTATTAAGGTTCTGGGCGATTCGAGATCGAAGTAAAGGGTCACCAATTGTGGGACGAAAGAAAACACGGGACCTTGAAGAGGGCCTTCATGTCATGGCAGAGAGCCTGGGTTTTGGCCAAACAATGGCGTTTCTGGAGGCATAATGAGGGCTCAGAGTTTCCTATAGAAAGGATCACGAGTGCTACAAAAGCCTTCTTTGCATAAGGTAGCGCAGGAGTTTGGGGTATAAAAGAGATCCTTGATTTATCATACAGCTATTTCTTACAATTGTACATTTCATGATGTTGATAGTTCTCGGGGTGTGACTGAGTTCGGAGTTCTGAAGTCTCCGTTGAGACTGAACCCAGGCGAGTTCGTCGAGCTGAGCACCACCTCCGCAAGCTCCTTGTTGATCTTCTCGCTGAGCTGTCCCATGTCCTTCTTGACAGCCTCCATGAATACCCTAATGTTTCTCTGCATTTCTTCAGGCGTGAATCCCAATTGTCCGATAGCCATTCTCACAACTCCCAAGCGTTCTCTGTATTCCGCTCCACCGATCAAGTCCTTCAGCACCGCACTTGGATCCTTCACTACCGTTCCCATCTTCGCACTAGGCATCAATCCACGAGGTCCCAAGAATCTTCCCATTTGCGCCTTGTTCATCTTGGCCAGGGAGTCGACCTGACAGATACATCGGTCAAATTCGATACGACCATCCTTGACTGCTTCAAAGATCTCTTCCTCTCCAACCAACGTAGCTCCTGCTGCCTTTGCTGCGGTGGCGTGTGCAGAATCTGGCGGACAGATGACGCATATTCGCAAGTCTGTCTTCACTGGATGAGGTAATCGTAGTCGGTTTCGTACAACCGGACCGTTCTTCAACGTTTTGAGCTTAATTGCCATCTCGTATTTGACTGATGTTGGTCGTTTGCCGACCTCAAATGCTCTAATGTATCTGTATTCAATGTTAATTTAGCCTCCACACATATTGGAGAGTAGACATGCCGCATCGCATCGCAAAGTGAGAATTGTTCCATTGCCTTCAGGTCATATTGTTGGAAGGAGGAACTAGTCTTCTTCTTCTTGATCACTTCTCCCTTCTTCTTGTTCTTCTGTGGATTCGAACCTCGAGTAACGGTTTTGGTTGTCTTTGGTGCCAATCGCGTCGCTGTTGATGAGATGGATCTCGTGGAGATAACGTTTACTGCTGGCTTATTTGCTGATATACAAAGCCTGCTCAGTTGAGCTAGGCACGCTGTTGAAGGCGTCATGTTCGTTGTTTAATGATCTCTTGATGCTGTTGAGGAGTTGCTCAGGTACGGTTTCCAGACAATTTTAGCTTCTTCGGACAAGCGTTCTTCCACACCCGGCCTGACTCAAACCCCACCAAGGGTAAATCTCGAAGCCCCTCCAAACGTCCAAACTTTACAAGCATTCGCAAACATGAAGGCCGACGAGTTGACTCAAGTCGCCGCAGGGCTTGAGAAGCCCGACTTCAAGTCCAATGAGCCACACCTGCTCGCCCTAGACAAGCACTTGATTCTGAGGACTTATCTCGAGGGTTACTCCATCAGTGAGATCGACACCAAAATCTGGACTGTAATTCGAAGCAACAAAGTTGCCCTCGCCTTCGTCCGAAAAGGTTCTCTTGCAAATGTTACAAGATGGTTCACATATGTTGAGGCAGCACATCCAGAGATCCAGGCCGAGGTTAAAGCTAAGGAAGATGAGAGGAAAGCCAAGAACATGGCTGCAAGCAAAAAGGGCGGCAGCTATGACTTGGCCTTGCAAGATGTCGAGAAGGGCGTTGTTACTAGATTTCCACCTGAGCCATCGTATGTGCAGATCTCTTATACTTCTCTGTTTAGCTCCTAACATAGCATAGTGGATACCTTCATATTGGACACATGAAGGCTGCGCTCCTGAACGATTACTTCGCACACGAGCTTTACAAAGGCACCCTCCTACTCCGATTCGACGATACGAATCCTTCAAAGGAGAAGCAGGAGTATGAGGATTCGATTGTCGAAGATCTGAAGCTCATCGGTGTTGTACCAGACAAGACGAGCTACACGAGTGACCATCTCGAGACCTTATACAACTACTGTATTCGTATGATCAAGGAAGGGCATGCATATGCGGACGATACGGATCAGGAGACCATGCGAGCACAGAGAATGGATGGCATCGCAAGTAAGCGTCGTGATGAGAGCGTGGAGTACAATCTTGGTATTTTCGAGCAGATGAAGGAGGGAACCGAGATCGGCCAGAAGAACTGTATCCGTGCAAAGATGTCGGTCGACAACCCCAACAAGGCCATGAGAGATCCTGTCATCTACCGCTGCAACCTTCTTCCTCACCACCGAACTGGTACGGCATGGAAGATGTATCCAACCTATGATTTTGCTTGCCCCATTGTTGACTCTCTTGAGGGGGTAACTCACGCACTTAGAACCACTGAGTATACGGATCGAAACCCACAATACCAATGGTTTTTGGACACATTGAAGCTGCGCCATGTCTACATGTGGGATTTTGCCAGAATGAACTTCATTCGAACCTTCCTCTCCAAGCGAAAGTTGACCAAGATGGTTGAAACTGGTCGAGTATGGGGCTGGGACGATCCAAGAATGCCTACTATTCGTGGTGTTCGACGACGTGGAATGACCATCCCAGCACTCAGAGATTTCATCTTAAAGCAAGGACCTAGCCGAAACATCGTTGTTATGGATTGGACGAACTTCTGGGCTTCCAACAAGCAAAAGATCGACCCTATTGCCCCAAGACATACTGCTGTTGACGTCAAAGATGCTGTCAAGGCCGAGATCACCATCGCTGGTCCAGAGGCTCCATATACTGAAGATAAACCAAAGCACAACAAGAACCCAGCCGTTGGTATGAAGAAGGTCGCCTTCAGCAAGCATCTCCTGCTTGACCAGGAGGATGTGAAAACATTCAAGCAAGATGAGGAGATTACCCTTATGAACTGGGGCAATGCCATTGTGCGTAAAATCAATGGTTCCAACCCAATCACTTCGATTGAGCTTGAGCTGCACCTCGCTGGTGACTTCAAGAAGACTGAGAAGAAGGTTACTTGGTTGTCCACTGAGGGCCAAGAACTTGTGAAGGCAAAGCTCTATGATTTCGATTACATGATCAGCAAGGACAAGCTTGAGGAGGACGACAATTTGGAAGACTTCCTTAACGAGGTGACTGAGTTCACGTCAGATGCCTTGGTCGACGGCAATGCCAAGGATCTGAAGGAGGACGATATCATTCAACTGGAGCGAAAGGGATATTTCAGAGTTGACAAGCCGGCAAAGGATGGAGAGCCATTGGTTTTGTTTAACATTCCTACAGGAAAGACAAAGTGATGATTTGAGTTCGAGATTTACTAGATTCAACGCATCAGAGTAGCTGAATGAATAAATGAGAAATGAGCAAGTCATGTTGGTCTATATGGCGCATTCTATCAAATACGGCGGTCTATTCAGACTTCACTCCATGAAAGAAAAGTTTGACTTGCGCCAGTGCGTCATAACCAGGAACATATTCATGCTCGTGAAGATCTTATAATTCTTGCTTTGCATCACGAGTTCATAGGTTTTGGTCCTGTAGTCTTCGTCTAAATCAAACCCTTTCTAGCCAGCTCGACCTTTCTTGCCGCCTCCCCAGCCTTGAACCCTCCCTTCGAGACGCAGACAGACTTGCTGTCTCCAAACTCAATCTTTTCTTCAAACGCCGGGTGTGGGCAAGGACAGTGGTGTGGGAAGCTTACGCAAGCTAAGGTGTCTGGGCAGAGATAGTTGTCGCAGTGTGCTATTGAGTCTTGTTAGCATCTGTACCTCGTTTGCAAGGAGAGGGAGTAGGGTGGAAGTGAGTATACCATTTTCGTATTGAGACTGGTACCAGTTGGAATCGCTGGGGACATTCTGCGGCGCTTGGTGGTGTTGCTGTTGGCCTATATAATGGTCAATTACTTGCAAGATATGCCACGAAGAGTGAAAGCCATACCATTGAACATCTGCTCAAAGAACTGGAATTGTGCTTGGACTCCAGTGATCATGAGCAAAGCCGCAGCCAGAATGAAAGAAAATAGCCTTGTCATGTTGGGCAAGAAAAAGAATTGTTTTTTGAAGGAAAGTAGAGCTTGAGGATTCAGCCGTCCTTGAACTTCATCTGAACAAGTTGGCCCTTGCCGGGATAAGGCAAGACGACCCGACGGTGGAAAACGGCCGATGACTAAGCAGAAATTATATTCGCGACATCGACAATTGAGAGCTCCATCACTGCCTCCGATGCTCAACAGATCATAGAGATGCTGCTTCCTCGATTACAGCCGCCTCTGCGGGCAGCTATTGCAGCAATTGGACGATCGGCAACTTTAGGATCACAGCCATGTCTCAACGAGGCGTTTGCCCAACTCGCCATCAAACCCTCCCTCACCTTCGTCAGACACGCATCGCATAACCAACAGGGTGCGGTCAATAAGGCAAAGGATGGACCGGGAAAGCGATTAGGCGCAAAGAAATCTGGAGGTTGGTCCTGTCCTTGCTCCTTTGTTGGGCCGTGCAATTGAGAGATGCTCACAAGTTGAATGATAGAGCAATATGTCATCCCCGGCAACATCATCTTTCGTCAACGAGGTACGCACTGGTTCCCTGGAGAGAACTGTGCGATGGGAAGGGATCATACAATCTATGCTACCGAGTGTGGATATGTGAAATATTATAAGGACCCCGAAAAGCACCCTAAGAGACAGTATATTGGCGTGACTTTCGAACGGGACCAGGTCCTGCCTCTGCCACGCAACAGCCAGCGACGACGCAGACTAGGCATGGTAGCCACAAAGATGGAAACAGCACCGGTTATGGAAGAGGCACGGGTCGATATTATTGCCAGTGACGAGGGAACGACACAGACCTTGACCAAGAAGCGCAAGGAGAGAAAGGGAGAGGAGGGCAGGGACTTGACAATCCGACCAGGCTATATGTACAGAGAGGCAAACTGGCAGATTGGTCGTGCGGCTGAGCGGGCGAATATCAAAGTCAGGCAATTCAAGCCCAGGGATCGTTGGACTGCCTGGAGGAAGTCAACCATTAGAAAGAAGTCTAATGCTGAGAAGAAGAGCTTGGGTAGGAAGCTAAAGTGAGGTGGATGAGTGTATAACAGGGCATACAATATTTAAGCACGGGGCTTGGAAGCCAGGCTTTGTACAAAATGTAACGAGATTTGAAGCTATAAAAACTCCTATGGATGTCATTACTACCTTGCATACGGGTGACGGTCCTTTATCCCTGGCGAAATAACTCAAATTGAAGGCCTGCTATTATCCTACACTACTCTTTAAGTACAAGAAGTCCTCACTTCAAATACTTCTCTTATCTGATCTTTCATAAACTCGCCCTTCTACAATCCTTCCTAGCTCTCCCAACATCTCAAAGTCTCACGCAAGCGCTGGCTTTATTCAATTTGCTCCATCTAGCTAAAATGTTAGTAATCACCCTCACGGATAGCTTTCACTTTTCGCAGCAGTTGATCAACAGCTGCTGCCTTAGATCGACTGCTGCTGTCTTGCGACATTACCAAAAGAAAGAAAGTCAGTGAGATACTCCTGTTGTATGTAGAATATCTCGATACGCTAACAACGAGGTTTTCTAAGCTCAGGGATAAGTTTTCAATGAGATGGGCTTCTGTACTGCTAATTTTGATATGCCTATGCTCTTTCTGTTCTTTACTGTTAGGTCGTTGCGAAACAATTCTTTCTGATTTTCCTTCTTGCAATTCGAATCTCGTGGTAGAATTTGCCGGTTGTAATCTGTGGCTAAGAGCAAGTCATATCATCCCAACGGTTTGATTTATATTCAACAGACGCCCTCAGACCCAGCTGTACATCTGAAGAACTACAAAGTAAAGGGCATTTGTACCTCCAAATTGATGAAGTATGAAGCGAGGATTGATTCTGCGTGGACTTGTATGTGGTGATAGAGAGCTTGAAACCAAAGGCAAGGTAATTAAGTGTAAATAAAGAATTTCACTTGAGATTAATCACATATATTGAAGAACTTAGAAAAATAAAAACACCTCCGCTAAGGAGTACCGTGATTCACAGCCATTTCAAACAGATCGTCTGCAGCAATAATGTTTTGTCTTACACCAATCCAAATGGTTAGAATTCTTTAGGTAAGTCTAATGGATGAATAATATAAACAAAATCCTCTTATTGCCTAGATTGAACTGGAGGTAAGAGCAGGTGGCAGTCAAAAACTGTGAACCTAATTGGTGCTAGTTGATTCCTGACCTGAAAAGGTAAGAAAAGAGATCGAAAACAGAGAACGTGGACTACAAATCTCGTTTAGTTTCAAGGGAGGTTCAGAGATCAAGATTGCAAAAACTCAGATATCATATATCTCTTGTGAGAGTCTATGATATCTTAGAAATACTCTGGAGAGAGAATTTTGAAGGGGCAATTAACTCATTAGACCTCTACCGTGTTAGACCACGGGGCCTTGCTAATTGGAAAAATTTCTGTTTATTTTGAACTATGAAGAAGGGGCCCTCTTACAGAAGAGGAACTGTTAGCACAGCGCTAGCTTTGTAGGTGTTCGTGAACAAAAGATGAGCGCGTCGCTTACAAGCGAAGCGCGTTCTTATCAACATTCGCCTTCAGCTTCCACGCTCGCAACAACTTCAGAATCTCCTCTTTTATTTCTCACTCCTTTACCTTCGTCATCTCCCTGATACAGTTTACAGCTACCATGTCTCAACAATTCCACAATATGCCCACTCAAGGACAGCCTGGAGCTGATCCCACAAGCCAACAAGAATCCAAGAGGAGCAAGCGCGGCAGAGAAGCAATGGCAGCGTCACACATTAACAGAGAAGAGAATTACAGAATACGCAAGGAGATTCTTCATAGGAAGATGGAGATTCTTCGGAGGAAGATGGAGACCGCGAAGCGACAACACATCTACTTCCATGATGAAGACTTTCAAGATGTGAACACAAATGATTTCACAGACGAATTTCAAGGCTTTGGTAGTGATCATAACGCCACCGAAAAGCCAAATGACGAACAAACAGGGCCTACGAAGGCACTTGAGGAAGCCGATATCAAGAACAGCGATAAATCAAGCCGGAGGGAGAAACTACTGGCACAGGGAAAAAAGAGAAGAGCGAAGAAACGAAATGCCCGTACCAAGCATCTACTTGAGAAATATTCAAACAAAGGAGCAGGAGGTTCCAACTCTCAAAGCATCAAACCCGAAGCTAATTCACACTCGAAGCATAAGTCAAAGGAGATTTTAGCCAGTCCAGAGGTACAGGCAGACAACGCTGCAACCCAAAGTGAAGATATCAAAGGATTAATGACAGCTTCACCACTTGGCAAGTACCACGATGCGCTGATCGCAAGTATCAAGAGAGGAAAATCCTCGACTTCACCACAGCTCGCTACTCAGGCCAGTGATACGAACACTGGAAATCCTGATTCTCAGATGAAGGAGATAGAATCTAAAGCTGCCCAAGTAAGTAGACGAGATCTTTCCTTTTCCTTGTCATTCCTGACTTTGCGAGAAGGCCGCCTCCAATGGACGCAGAAGCTCTAAGTCACATGAGAGGGTGAAGGGAGATACTAGCAGTGCCACACAATCTATCCACGACAAGGAAATCAAAGAGGAGAAGAACGACACAAGCGAGGGCTGGGAAACAACGGGACGGTTCCGCAGACATGTCAAGAAGGATCCAAACGCCAGCGACGACGAAGAAATTGTCGAAAGTAAGTCTCACCCGCCTTGAATACCAGATTCACTAACCAGTCTATCCTTATCAAGGTCTGGCTTTCTCTTCTCATCACCTCCTTGAGCAACCAAAGGGCGTCAATATCGACGGGCTTAACTTCCAAGTCCAGCGCATTCTAACAAATACTTCCCACGTATCCACGCCAGGCAGTCGTCGCATGCAGATCTGTTCTGTTGTACAAGGAAAAGTTAATGTCACACTGTGCGGTGAGAAATTTACTCTTGAGGAGAATGGTATGTGGAGGGTCAAGGCTGGAGAGAAGTGTGTTGCGAGAAATGTGGATGACACCGATGCTGTGATTCATATCACGACCGTCAACTATTGGTTGAGAAGATAAGAAGAGGTGTTTGGAATCAGGCGGAGATCTTTGCTGATGGAAATTCAGCCGTGATTATAGCACTTTCTTTCATCAGGTATCAGAATCAATACCGCCGTCCTTGTACACAACTGCTGAGTCACCAAACATGTGTAGGAAGTGCAGGCCCTGTTGCTATCGAAGATTAAGATGTTTTAGCGATTAGGACATTATTCATCTGATAACAGGTTTTCCTTAACGTGATATCGATACTCTCAGTAGTCATCCACAAAGTGTGATACCCACTGCTCTACAGGTAAGCTTGCTTACTCTATTCTAATCTGAACATGCTTTCGATACGAGGATAGTGTTCAAGTTGTGACTATAAAGCAGCCCTTAGAAGCGTGTGAATCTCAGCCTCAGCCAGACCATTCTGTTACAGTATTTTGTGGCCAAGTCTTGCTTGGAAGGCCGCACGGTACTAAAACTATGAGTTAGCTTTCCATGGCGTTTCAAGCCAGTCACCAAGCATGGAAGTGAAGACTCTTGTAAACTTGAAATTGTTCTTTTGATTGAACCAGCTAAACCATACAACCGTTCCTTGTGTTCCATACACAATCCTGTTATTTGATCCAGGAATTCTCGGGCCCGGACAAAGGTTCTATAAAGACGCCCTCCCTCAATTATAAGCTCCAATCCACTGCGCCTATACCCATCTATAGGATTGCCAAGTACAAAGCACTTGCAACACTAAGGCCGACAGCAGCCCATCCGGTCTGGATGACGGTTTTGTTTGAGAAGGTCTTTCCGGTATCCCAGGTCAAATGTCGTAGACCATTAATGCAGTGGAAAGTGAAAGGCATAGCAATAGTGAATTTGGTCAAGACCTTGGCGACAATTCCCCATGATGCAAATGCGGCAGCCATAGAGGCACTATCAAGGTGCCATCCCAAAAGAGGGCTAATAAGATAGGCGGAGCCGAAAATGTACATGCCGCCAGACAGAACAGAGCCAGTGATTCTGTTAAGAGCTGAAAGATACCAGGTGACTTGTGGTCGGTAGATCGTGAGATGGGGAGCAATCGGTCTAAGCTTGCGCTGGGCAACGAGGATTTCGTAGCTATCGGTGGGGGTCATCTTTTGGGTTGCAACCGGACTGGGAGGAATTAGCTAGATATGGGAGAAGCTGAGTATCGAATATACCGAGTCTGAATTGAGGCACCCATCACTGCTGGAGCAGCGAATTGCTTGAAGACAAGCTGGGATGCTTGTGGGTTGCTGGCCGCAACTGAGGACTGTTAGCCGGATGCTTGTGACACTGGACCCGGTGACGCAGGAAGGTAAGGAAGCAGAGGGGGACATACGGCGGCGCAGCGATTGTTGGGCAGCTCTTTGTGCGAACATGGTGATTGAGTGGAGAGTCAATGGTATCACATACGATGCGTTCGAATGTGGAGAGGAATATCGACGTCGACGACGTTTAAAGCGGAAGGAAACGGTACAAACTCCCGAGGCTACAAAATCCAATCATCGGCCCGGGATTTGGAAGCAGGGATTACCTAATGAGCGCTATCACGTGCCGCATTCGGTTCGTGCACCCGACCTCTTCATAGTAGAAATTTTCGCGCATTCTCGTTTCCTTCCTTCTTCAAGAGCATCAACATCAACGCTGCTTGACTTCAAGTGGCAGACGACGGTGGAATGGCCAGCCGGTGACGTTATGTTACTGGCACGGCCATACTCAATGTTCTTAGAACGAAGGATCTGTCGTTAATCTCGGCCCCGAGGAAATCAATCTCGTGGCCGTTTCATTTTATGATCTATACTTCCTCATTCCTTATTGTAACACTGTCGATCGACCGAATTCACGATTTGGGTGGATGACGATAAATACCAGCACTCGACTCAATAATCTGGCACAGAAGGGCAGTGAGAAGAGCGGAATGGTGCGAGGGAAGAGCTGGGACCAGTATAAGCATTGAGTCTATCAAAGATAACCCATGCTTTGCAGTCATGGCTGGTTCAGGACATGACGGGCCAAAGGAAGTAGATGTTGGAGTGTAAGGTTCTACTGCGCATGCGAGCGGAAGATACCAAATATCATGACGATCACATCTGCTGGTCTGACGCTCAGTGTTAGCCCCACGAGATATAGCAGTTTGTAGGTATTCTCTGTAAAATATTGAATGGGGTTTTATTGTATCATACCTTATATGCCTGCGTGCTCGAAGCTTCTTACCTTGGTCGTCGTATATGTCATCCCCAGCTGCGTATCTCGAGCGAAGATCGGTGACCTTATAGTTGATTTTTGAAGACTGCGGGGTAGGTCGCTACCTAGCATTGAACGCATCACTTCTATGATCTCACAGCGTCAAAGTTCAATCGCAGCAGAAAAGACTATGCAGGTCGTCCTATCTCGACCCGACCCATTGGAGCTACACGCCACATTCTTTCCACGATGGGTAATGCGGAGGCACTACCTCCGCAGCTTGGCTCGAAGTCCGTCCGGCAAAGACGATTCTAGCCTACTAGACTATTGTATATATGCACAGGATCCAACGCCATCACTCTGTGTCGTAGCATTCAGAAGCTTCCAAGCTTCTGTGCTTCCGCTCCCCGCACTATGAATTTATCCGGAGTGGTCAAAGACCAAGATGAGATCACTGGCGTGATTGTGCCTGGATGCGGGGGGGCTATATAATTATACAATGTATCAATCTTAGCAAGTCATGCAACTGTTTCGCGCAATTGCTCATTTCTTCCCTGGTTGGCAATCATGGTTCTTTGTTCCATAGTCCTTGCAGGTATAGCTGCGTCTGGGGTTCTTGCCCAAGCCACCACGACGACTTGGTCAACGAAGGTGTATAATGTCTCAGCAGCGACGACAACTCTGAGCTATAGTTATACCAACGAGGAATTGGCTATGTTATGGAATCAAGTTGGTTCCATAGCAGTCGGACCCATTACCAGCACGGTCTCTCCGACTCCGGAACCGTCTTCGTACGGAAAGCCGGGAGTCTTCCATGCTCAGGTATATGCATTTAGGCTTTGTTTTACATGCAGTCATTGAGAGAGTTTTACAGATCCCAACATATGATACCTCATTAAATAGTGCAAAGCTCCCGGATGACTTCGTCTGGGGTGTAGCGTCAAGTGCATATCAAGTAGAAGGTGCGGCGAAAGATGAAGGGAAAGGTCCGTCAATTTGGGATTTGATCGCTCATCGAGATTATGGAGCTGTCTCCGATAATTCTACTGGTGATATCGTTGCATCACATTACTGGCTATATAAGCAGGACTTTTCTCGTCTAGCAAACTTGGGAGTGCCCTATTACTCGCCCTCGTTCTCTTGGTATGTTGACTCAAAGTACTATGAATTGGTCAATTCAGCTGAACCAGACAAGGCCGAGATTCTTCCCGTTCGGCAATGGTCCTGTTAACCAAGAGGGTGTTGATCATTACGATGATGTTGTCGCAAGTATGGTTGCTGCTGGTATCAAACCTGCGATTACTTTGTTCCATTGGGGTATGTGCTTACAGGGCTCCGATCGAATAAAAACGAATTTGAATAATTGCATGGGCTTCAATCACTCTCATGGATCGATGGCGGATCATTGTATAAACTACACTTGTTCGTATAGGTCGATTACGGATGATAAGGGGCATTCCATTTATTCATATTCGTTCACGGAAATTCGATCGGAGCCTCGGCCTTCCATCTTTTGAGGTAATAGGCTTATGGTTTCTAGATACTCCACTTGCACTGTTTAATTCATACGGGGCCTGGACAGATGCTAGGATCGTTGATGACTATTTCAATTATGCTACATATGTAATCAGTCGGTATGATAAGTATGTTCCTATCTGGTATACTTTCAACGAACGTAAGTCACTTCATCTTCATGGGAGCAAGATACTTACGTGTAGCAGCGCAATACTGTAATTGGCAATACATGTACTATCCAGCTGGCAATGACAAAGGCAACTACCCAGCTTACCACAATATCACTGGTGGTTTACCTGCTCGAATTGCATGCAGTCACTACACCATCCTGGCACACGCAAAAGTGGCAAAATGGTACCACGAGGAATTCAAGGGCAAGGGTAGAATCACCTTCAAAAACAGCGGCAACTATTTCGAACCCAATAGTACTTTAGCAGCTGATCTTGATTCTGTTGCGAGGAACTACGAATTCGTCCTCGGATGGTTTGGAGGCTGCTGGCGAGATGGAGATTATAGCCCTATGCTGAAAGCCACTTTGGGAAGCTTGTTACCCAATTTCACACAGGAGGAGAAAGATATGATTGCAGGATCCTGCGACTTCTTCGCTATCGATGGGTACACAGGCTACTATGCCTACGGCATCTCGGGCGGCTCCGAATCCTGCGCTGCAAACTCGTCTGATCCAGCATATCCCGAATGCGCAGGAAGTACATCGACGGCGCCAGACGGGTTTCCTATCGGACCCGCAGCGGACCCTGGTGTCTCGTGGCTTTGTGACACCCCGACTAGTATTCGCCGTTTCTTGAACAAGATTCCGAAGCTCTTTCCTAATGTCACTGATATCGTGGTGAGCGAGTTTGGTTTTGCGGAACCGTTTGAGGGAAAGAGTGACAGTCTAGATTTCATCCTGTGGGATTTGAGGAGAGCGGATTACCTACAGGGTTTCCTGGATAACATTCTTGCTGCCAAGGTTGTGGATGGCGTTAACGTCACAGGAGCTTTTGGTTGGGCCATCTTTGACAATTTTGAATGGGTAAGTTATCTTGAACTCCTGGGTCTTACTTGACTCCCATAGTGGCTTGAGGATGTACTGACGTTCCGCAACTAGTTCTCTGGGAGTAGTGTAAAATTTGGTCTGCAGTACTTGAATCAGACCTCCCTCGAACGCATCCCTAAAGCTAGTATGTTCCAGTTCGTGGACTGGTTTAAACTGCATGGCGGAGCATCGCTCGGCAATAGCTCCGTAGGTGGAAATGCAACTGCCATTCCTGGTACTACATGATTGTAATTAAAGTTCTTTATGTAGATATCGTGTGTTGAGATGTAGGAATGAAAGCACTTCCGCTTGGCATTGTTATAGGGCGAAACTGAATGTTTGTTTCAAGATTTTTCATTTAGTACCACGTTACAACTCCCTTAAACATACGAGAAGACTATTGCTCCAAAATACTACCAGTATGTGAATTGACTATCGGCTACGGCCAGAGTACCACTAGATATTGATTTCATAATTCACCAATCGAATTGAGTTTCACAAAAAGACATTACGATTTATTTCGCAACTACTGTCAATGAAGACATGATATAATTCCTTACGCGTATTTAGTGGTACAGTCTTAACAGAAAGGTGATGGAGCTTGAGATATCGGGTCGTCCGCTGTATAGTTGGCTTGTAAATAGAGATGATAATAATCGATATGTTATTGCTATACGCAAGATGCCCCCCCCCAAGCACCGCTAGCTCTTTGTAGGGATTTTCATGTCTACGATAATTGTTTATACAATTCTTACCGTATAGTCCCTATCTTATTAAATATTTCTACATCAATCAAGGATTTTGTTTGGTGCAGTTTGATGCTGAGTAAAAAGAGATATAAACGTAGGCCAAAACTGTTTTAGAGCCAAGACACTTTATACTTTGAAGACCTGGGTTATGATCCAATTTAGCATGTTTTATACAGGGCCTGCTTCGTAACTAAATCAATTTGCTTGCCGTGCATGTAACAACATCGCTTATGTCCCCAGCCCCCCGGCGGGGGGGGGATATAAGAAGCAAGGAACGTAGCAGCTGACTTGATTTCTTCAGCTTGACAAAAGCGTTTCTAGGCACTGAATTCTTGAGTCTTTGCAAATTCTATATCCGTCTATAACTGAAGGACAAATTCTCATTCAGCAACTTCAGCAAACCCCTTGTTTTCCAGCTCATGCGCCCCGTCATCCGGAGCCAGGGCTGAGTCCACCACCGCAGCCTTTTCCTCCGAACCCAGATCTCCCCACGCAGCTTTGTTCTTCTTTGATTCGCCCGGGCCTTCCGTCTTAAAGTGATACCCTCTAGCTCTAGGACCCTGTCCGCTCTTTTCGGGCAGTTCGCTCTCGTACGCCCTTGCAAATGCAAGGCAGTCCTCGTCAAAAGTCCCTCTCGCAATGCTTTCTCTAATGGAAGCAAAGAAGCAGCTCATAGTATGGTGGTTGTGGATTTGCAGGAGGATCCACCCCAGCATCTCTTTTGCGGATAGCAAGTGCTGGACATAGGCACGGTGGTGAAATGTACAAGCATAGCATGCGCAGTCTTTGGTGAAAGGAAGTAGCGATGTCGCATGGCTAGGCATCCACATATCGATACCAAGTGATGCGGCGGTGGTCCCTTCTGCTACTTGGTCGAAGTCATCTGGGAAAGGTTGTGGGAATCGAAAGGTCAAAGCTATTCCACCGTCTGTGGCGAAACCTATGAAGGGGACTGTGAATATATCCATGCCCAAGGAGATCTGCCTGAGAATATGATGGGGTGAAGACGGCTCATCAAGTGACAGTCGTGGCAGGTTCGAGATCGAAGTGGCTGCTGGAATCTCTGTTATTAGATTTGAGTCATAGAAGGCTAGGCCAGCAATGTCGCTGGCCGCTTCGTCTAAAAGGTAGTCGATATATTCCGCTTGTCTGTTAAAGTCAATCGGAAGTATTGATGCAAAGACAGCCTGCTCTCCAATCTTAGAGCCTAGAAGTTCTGAGAGCCATTGCTCAGTCCGGTCGCCCATCTTGGCTGTTCGTTTTGCCCCAGCTTTCACCCCATAAGGGATGTCTCCCAGAGCTACGGCAATGTCAGGTTTAAGTGTACGGATTGCTGCAATGTAGTCTGCATTAGTCAAAGGTTGGAATCCAGTCGACGTGAATAGAGCGATCGAAGTCTTCGAGTTTGCGACAGGTGCCGAGACAGCAGGCGTACGACGAGGTGTCAGCAATGACATAAATTTTGAGGGCATTGCTGTAAAAGCATGAAGAGGAGAGCTATTCCCACCACAGCTCAAGATCGGTGGTTGTTTTTTGCCGTTTCCGGTTTTTTCTATGTCTGCAAGTCTCAGCGAATGGACTAAACTTTTGCTGATCAGACTCACAATCTTCCAGAGCCATGTGCACACCCGAAAATTGTGTATGTGATGCAAGCACATCTGGAGTGAGGTGAGGAACAACACCTCTTGAACTAACAGCCAAAAAGTCTGGTGTGTTTAATTCTTTGCGGCCTTGAACAGCCAACCGGCCGATCCTTGCGCCCCCAGTATCAGAGTCTACGGCACTGAGTACCTCAAAGACGCAACTTGGCTTGTTGGCAGCATCACCATTGCCTGTCACAGCCATTTTGCAGGGCTGTTCTAAATTTTCTTCCTTCGAGTCTTAAATGCTGATTGTTCTGCAAGCTAGCTACCCTCAGGCTCTATCGTCTGTGTCTATTGGCAACATAAGAAACTGTCTATTGTCGCTTAGCGTTCCCAGAGATACTGTATCGATGGTGGGTCAAGCACGTGGAAGACAAGATATAAATTTCACAGTCATGGTGTTGTTGGCTGAAAACAGCTAGACTAGGAGCGATGTCGAAAGTAGCTTAGACCCAGTTAAATTCCCACGCAAGCCCGTCGGATCTACGATTGGCGGAAGGCTATTTGTTATCGCCGGAGACGATTACGCGGAAGCTCGGCGCAACCTCATGATCACTTTTCCCCCTCCGGTTCACTTCATCCGTTTCAACTTCACAATCGTATATATTTTGATATCCATATTTTGCCAGCACGGGCCATTCGATATGATTCCTGCTGATTGAGAGGTGGCGATCGCCTTATGCAACACGAGCTCGTCCGTCCACCATAGCTATCGTCGCTCGGGTCCTGTTTGAAGTTCATGCGCAGGTCACTCTCGGAGAGAACCGTGGACAATGGCCACCGACGACGACCAGGAGAGGAGTGGGTATGGACCACGCGAAGATGAGCACCCGGACAATCCGATCCATGCTCCTTTGCTGCTCGAGGACTTATCTGAGGATAGCTCGCCTCCAACCCCGCGCTTCATGCAAGACGAAAGGGCAGCGCGGTATTGGAAATGGGTTCCTCTACCCGTGAGAAGAGTCAGCAAGGCTGCTGTCAAGTGGGCAAAAGGACCAAATCCACCCCGGCCGCAAAGGATACAACCTATTTTCCCATGGATACAGGAAGTTCCGATCTTGCTCTTGGACAGATACTTGCCCAAGCGGAAGCATAGGATAGCTTTACTGATTGGATACTATTTCCTTTGGATTTTGACCTTTGCATTGGTCATGCAACAAAGCACGATAGCTACCGAGATCGAGGGCTGGGGAAGCCCGGCGAATATTGGCTGCGGCAATACCTATTGGGTTCCCGGGAATAAGTGTGGACTGAATGGCAACGACTGCCGCCCGTTCAGTGGCGGAGGATTTGCTTTTCGATGCCCTGCTGAATGTGCCAGCACAATGGTTTTGAACCCAAGAGCTGTTGGAGCTCAAGAAATAGTGTATAGACCTCTTGTTATTGGAGGCCCGGGGGAGGACGATACAACTCCAATCTACCGAAGCGACTCATTCATCTGTGGAGCAGCTATTCATGCTGGGATAATTGATAATGCTGTAGGAGGCTGTGGTGTCGTGTCCCTTGTTGGACAGCAACGGAATTATGTCAGTTCACACCGAAATGGTATCGACAGTATCGGCTTCGACTCGTATTTCCCATCCTCTTTTACCTTCCATACAGCAACCTCGTGCGAAGCTAAAGATCCTCGATGGCCGCTTCTATTTGTGTCACTATCATTTACCATAGTCTTGTCCTTGTTCACTACTTCTCCGGGAGTCTTCTTCTTTACTATATTTACTGGCCTGTTCTGGCATGTCGGCCTCGCGTCCGACCCTCCTGGACACAGCTCAACTGCAGGTCTAATCTCTACCATCTTGGGACGCTTTCTTCCGGCCATGTTTTGTGCCTTTGTTTTCTATGAACATATTTGTGTCCGACGGACGCTCGAAGGCTTGTCAGCCCAAGTCGAAAAGACAATCCTGTGGCTCGGCGGATGCTGGGTAGGAGCACTCTCTAACTATACCTTCGAATGGATACCAATTCAGCGCTTGAATGGTCACGATCTTAATCAGCAGCCAGGTGCGAAATTGGCCTTGGCCCTGATCGTTGCACTTCTCGTCTGCATCTTCACGCAGCAAATATATTACTTCCGTATGGAGGGCCGATTGGTACGCTACTTGGGCCTCTATGGCATATTTGTTGGGGCCATTCTTGTGTCACTCCTCTTGCCAGGTCTGAGTTTAAGGATTCATCACTACATTCTTGCTCTTCTGCTGCTCCCGGGGACGAGCATGCAGACGAGGCCATCTTTACTTTATCAAGGAATATTGATAGGCCTCTTCATCAACGGCATCGCGAGATGGAACTTCGATCCGGTATTGCAGACACCAGCTGCCCTGCAAGGTGATGCACAACACAATTCGAAACTCCCATTCATCCCGCGCCCAAATATCACCTTGGGGTTGACCGAGTCCACCATCTCCTTCGCTTGGCTCAGTCCGCCCGAACCATTCGATGGCATCAGCGTGCTCGTGAACGACGTCGAAAGATTTCGCGGGTATACTGACGAAGGCTTCGCCAGTGACAAACACTTTGTCTGGTCGAAAGACCCTGGTCTTGCAGAGCCTGAATACTTTCGCTTTGGGTACATGCAGGGACCGCAGAGTTGGGATTACACGAAGGCTGGCATCTGGAATCCGGATGGTAGTTGGACGATTATGGAGCCCGGACCGAGTAAAATAAAGAGTAGAAGCTTGGACGGCGAAGAACTTACACATCTTGAATTGTGAGAGCTGCATAGGACTGGGCTGTGTATAAACCGGCGTGAATTTCATACAAACTAGCCGCATTTGCGCTCCTCTTCAACGTCTTTGAAGTCTCTATTTTGCATTTAGAGCACTTGCTTTTCAATGTGTATGTAGCTCCAACTGTACAATTTGCACAGAAGCGTGGGCCATGTTAGATAGACTATCCTAGTCAGGCTTTCACCTCCTCTCTCTCCTGACAATATACAGAGTTCAGGCATTGAAGCTGCTTGTTGGCAGAGTCAAGTTTGTGTCACTCGCCAGTGTGCTGGTCGCCCAATGAGGCTACCGTGACTTATGATATCGTCCTTCCGATCCTTAAGTGATTTACCCAGAAAGAATATCGGCCCGAAATACTGGAACATTTGTCAAACAACGTCAAGAGACAAGAAATGCAAAGCCACCTGAAAACACTTATTCGGAACCCCCAGATTCCTGTCTCATCCTTCAACACTTCTTCTGCCATCCAAATCAATGCAGCTTGCGAGGAGCGACGAGTGCCGAGTCCGAGGTTATAAGCGAGCAGGTTACACGCAACTTACCTTAGTCATGGGCACCGATCTTATGGTTTAGGTTCGGAAACCTGCTTCCTCCACAGTCCCAACTCAGGAATCTGATAACCACGCGAACTCGGGAGGTTTGATAGACAAAGGAAGACCGTTGATCACCGTCTGAGCGCTCCGCCAGAACAGGATGTCGAGATCGCATGGCCGGCATCTGCACGCGAGAATGATGTGAGGGCGGAGAATTCCCTTGGGAGTTACAGAGTTGGGACCCCGAATCCTCCTGCTCACCCGCCCGCAGCTCTTCCGCGAGCACACGTGCATGCATTCGAGAACTCATGGTACATCCTTTACGAAGGAACACGCCGTCTGGATTAAGTCGGGTTGTGGAGGGTCCGCCCGGAGAAGACCCGGGCAGATATCTGAGGTGGTGTACTTCCATGATCTATGTCTGTCAACCTGGTCTCCGCAGCCCGTTCTTAATACGACTCGAGCAACTTGCAATCTTTCCTTTCATGATATGACAAGAAGTCAGACAAGTCGTCAGATAATCGTTGATTATGGAAATGTGAGATACCTTACATTCCGCAGATGACCAAGCCGACGGAACTCCGCAAGTGTACAGTCAAAGCAGAGAAAGAAACCCACAGCGGAACTATGCCTTGCCCTCCGACCAGGCAAGCTAGACATTCGATTCTTGAAATAGACACGTATGATATTGGCCAAGACGTTGCGCAATCGACCGCCTAAGTAATGATTGAGTGGAAGGAGGCGACCAAGAGAGAGGTGCTTTTCGCCGGTGCCGTTCCGCTTCCCCAGATGCGCCGGAAATCTGAGGTGCCGTTCTACGCTGTTTAATTAAGCGACTTCGGCTGATTAAAGGAGAGGGCCCCAGCTCGGTAACTCTCCGAGAACTGACGTCGAACTTCCCAATCACAGGCTCCGCATCTGTTCCTTTGCCAATGCCGTTCTGCTTCCGTGGGCGCCAACAGTGCATTGCCCAGCCCGTTCACCGTCCGGCTCAGCACCGCACCGGAGGCTGTTCGTCCCACCGAAGCCTGGTCCGCGATGTCGTGCATACCGACTTCCACGGCCCCTCAGAACTACAGTAGCGGGGCCAGGCCCACGGGGGGTTTCTTAACGACGGGACCAAAGAGAGGCAAGCAATGTTTCCTTTGCCTTGACCGTTGGGGACACATGCAGGGAACGGCACCTGTCGTATTGGCATCTCATTCCTGACGCCTGGGCGCGCGAGAGTAGCGCCGAACGGTGGGACGACACTGCACATCCCGTGCTGGAGTGGAAACCACACGTCAAGCCTCCGTCAGCGAATGCTTCAGGTAAGCGGAGAGGGAGGATTTTTGGGCTATGGCTTTTGTCATAAAGACGGAAGGGCGTCCGCTATAATTACCAATCTAACTTAGGCACCAAACGAAACATTCTTCAAGCCTTCCTCCGTGGTATATATCTACATATAAATCTATACACGATGTATCTCAACACGCTCATCTCGAATCCTCACATCCAACACCATCTAGACTCCGCTCGTCAGAACCAGACTCAGTCTCAGACCAACCGAACGCAATATCCCAAGAACACCAACCCTTTCCAAACCAACAACCCACTCCAACAATGTCTCCCGCCATCAAGAAAGTCGCGCTTGCAGGCGTACGTATTCTCCCCCTCCGCATCCCAAACCACTTCCTCCCCCACCAAACCAACCAAACCAACCCGAAAAACAGCTGAACTAACACCGCCAACCCACAGGCAACAGGCAACCTCGGCCCAGCAATCCTCACCGCGCTACTAGACTCGCAGCTATTTGAAGTGACGGTCCTCACCCGCAAGGAGTCCACACACAAGTTCCCCAGCAACGTGACCGTGCAGCCCGTCGACTACACCTCGCTGGAGTCCATCACCGCCGCCCTGCAAGGCCAAGACGCCTTGATCTCCACCCTCGCCGCCGTCGCGCTCGAGTCCCAGAAGCTGCTCGTCGACGCCTGCATCAGCGCCGGCGTCCAGCGCTTCCTCCCCTCCGAATTCGGCTCCGACACCACCAACCCGCTGGCCGCCAAACTGCCCGTCTTCGCCGGCAAGGTCGCCGTGCAGCAGTATCTCGCCAGCAAGGTCGCGACCGCCCCGCAGTTCTCCTACACCCTCGTCATCAACAGTGCGTTCCTGGACTGGGGCCTCCAGGTCGGGTTCCTCGTCGACGTCAAGGGCAAGAAAGCTGAGCTGAAGGACGGCGGCGACGTGCTCTTCAGCGCCACGACCCTGGCGTCCATCGGGCAGGGAGTAGTCGGCGTGCTAAGCCATCCCGCCGAGACGGCCAACCGCGCGGTCTTCATCAAGAACGCAGACGTGACGCAGAACCAGCTGATCGCAGCGGCGCAAAAGGCCGATCCATCAGGCAAGTGGGAGCTCACGCACAGCGCGTCGGCGGCGCTGGAGCAGGAAGGGCTCGCGGGCCTGGCGCAGGGCGACTACTCGATGGGCACGCTGGGCAAGCTGATCTACCGCGCGATCTACGGGCAGGGCTACGGCGGGCATTTCACCACGACGGACAATGCCTTGCTGGGGATCAAGGAGCTGGACGCGGCGGGCGTGGAGGCGCTGGTGAGGGAGATTGTCACCGCGCAGTAAGCGACGAGGGGGAAGAAAGATGGAATCCCTTTTTTCTTTGCGGCTCCTTCCTTTCTTTTCTTTTTGGGGTTGGTGAGCAATGCAAGGATTCGGGCGTGGCGTGCAAGATGTCGGTTCCAGGAGGACCGCGGGCGTGGACGTGTATTGCGTTCCCGAATGGCGTATAAAGAAAACCCTTTTTTTTTTTTTTTTTTGAGTTTGAGTTTGGGTGTGGTTATTGTTGTAGATGGGGCCGGAGGCCAATGTGGTGTAGATCAGAGCCAATTGACGGGCCGTCCCTTCACGGGGACCTGGCCATTAACTACCGATCTGTGATCCAAATTGAACACGGAGATTTAGCTGGGCCTAATGAGTATGTTGAATAACCCCAAAGGTATTATCGAGAAGAGAGCACTCTAGTTTAGACGCGTGAAAGTGCATTGAATAATCATTATCTAGAATTTCTCTTCATTACGCATCGGAGCAGTCATTCATTACACAGTTCAAGACTCGTCCGGCCCGGTACCCATATTCCTAGTCCATTCCAATCCCATATAATCCCACGCGTCGAAAGTCAATTCAAAAACAAGTAGGGCGACCAAGCAACCAAGCAACCAATAGAGCAGCGCAAACCCGACAGGAAAAACACCAACATACTTTTAACGCCAGAATAATCCCAAGGGTACTACCGCCCGTTCCGTGAGGAAACATAAAGTCCAAACGCCAATAAACCCACCCATTGTGGAAGGAAACTCGTTAAGCATACTTCGTGATTTGGAGCCGTGATGCATCAATACCCCCGCTTCAATCGTCGCCTTTCGCACTCCCACTCTCCCAGACCTCGAAGCCTTCTTCGGCCTTTTCAATCGGTGCCAAGAGAGCAGCCTCGACTGGTGCCTTGATCGTCATTAAGGCTTCGACCTCTTCATCAGCAACCGCGGTTGGGATCTCGACCTTAGCGGAGAAGTCAAAAGGCGCAACGGAGGGTGCTTGCTGTTGCTCTGGCTCTGGCTCTTCCTCGGGTGCGACATCAGCTGGAACCACCGCCACAGATTCCTTGTCACAGCCTTCGGCATAAAAGTCCTCGGCCAGCATCTCCCCGAGGGGTGAACGATCAAGTTCGATGGCACCTTCATCAAAATTCTTTTGTTGGCGACTCTTAGACATCGATGCGGACGCTGTCGTGGAGGCGGTGGAGGTTTGGCTAATATCGTCCATGGGAGGAACGTTCTCTTTGCCACGCTCATCCTTCAATCTTGCTGCACTTTCCTCGTCACTGGAGATGTCCAGCGTGCAAGTGGAGTGCTCCATCAGGTTCGTGGCAAGCTCCTCTTCCGTATCTTCGTGAATCTCAAAGAACCACGAGTCTTTGGCAACCGGCTCGTGGAGGGTCACGGGAAGGGTCGCGGGAGCTGCCTTGGCTTGCCGAGCACTGTAGGATGGAATGGTTCCCGAGAGCGCAGCATCAATGCTAAAGTTCAAGCCTGTGGATTGAGAGAACTTGGGAGGGTCGACGCGCATAAACGGAGATCCTGTGCGACGACGATTCAGAATGCCAATGCGCTTGCGCGTAGGAGAACGCCCGGCCGGCGCAGATAGAGGCGTAGATTTAGACACCGCCGTGTTGAGCTTTGGAGCTGGCGCGCGGGCTTGGAGCATAGGACGATCCGTCTTCACTGGCTTGAGGGGACTGGATGTGGACGTCGCGGTGGGCGTCAGAAAGAATTGCGACACGGCTGGCTTCAAGGGGGTGTCCTTGCTCAACCCATCCTGACCCTTTGAACGCTTAGGAGACAGGAAGATGATGGGGTCGATGTTCTCGGAGTCGTCTTCGAGGAAGGACGTAGCTTTGCGCTTGCTTGGCGAGCTGAGCTGGGCGGGCAGAGCTAGACGAGAGGTAAGATTATTGATGATATGAGGGGAAAGAAGCAAGCAAGAAGAAGAAGAAATAAGGAGAGATGACGGTGATCTGATGTCGGGAGCAGGGAGGGCGGGCGAGCAAAAGAGTGGAGTTGGGTGCAGTCATAGGCATACCATTCTGGCGGTTCTTCAGACTGGTGAGGTTCTGAAGGCGCGCACCATTCAAGGGCGCAAAGGGCTGTCTCGCCGCTGCCATGGGCATATGAGTCGCCATGAGCACGACGTAATGGCCGGGCGGGTGGAGCAGCTTATACAATGGGTGAAAGCAAGTGCGTGAAGGTATGTGGTGGTGGGTGAGTGCGTTGTGCCGGCGTCGCGTAGAGAGAGATGATGGAGGGGGTTGTTTGTTGATGTTGTTGTTTCTGAGGGAATGCGGGCAGAAACTCAAGTGCAGGCAGTGGTGGAGCAGACAAGAAGAAGCAGAGCAGAGCAGGAGAGAGCTGAGCAAGTGGGCACCGGCGAGGGCATATAAGTCGATGACACTGGAGGGGAGCAAAGTGATATGAGTGGCGCCAACCGACGTCGAGAAAGTGAGAGCGAGAGCACCGTTTCGCACGAGGCAAGGCAGAGGAAAAGCAAGCAATCTCTTCTATCGGGGCGCCCTCACTTCGCGAGCTGCAGTAGTTTCGCGTGATGGTCGCGCCGGCAGCACGCGTCCGACCAACCAGCGCTCCCATCCAGCACCGGGCGCACGACGGCCGTCTCACGAAGCAGAAAGAGGGAAAGATGCCGTTCAAGGGCGCCTCCACGCGTCGACGTCGATTGGCTCGCGGCCGTGGGCGACCATGTAAGGGCGGGCAAGCCACCGCATCAACTCTCAGCCAACTTCCCTTCACTGATCCGCTCGCACGTCACGTCGACGCGACAAGGCAGAAAAGATCTCCATTGACTTCATGCACCCAGACGCGACGACCATGGCACTACTCTCGCACTATTGCCAAGCCCTGTCACCGCGCGAGGGTCCGCCATGAACACCGTCTGCTCCCCCTTATCCTCCCATCTATACATAGCATAACTATGTCCTGCTATAGCCAGCCCATGTTCCCCCAGCCCAATTGAGCCAAAGCTAATCAAAGGCTAATCGTGGGATTTCCTGCCAGCAACTCCCCGGCCTCAGAGGTTCATCCCATCACGGTAAGTGGCCGGCCTCGTTTCGCATGGCTCTGATTCGTTGTCGCTTCACATCCGGGCGGACGTGACTGCTGCGACCATTGCACACTGCCCACTGCCCACTTGAACACCTGAACAACAGCTCCTTCATCGTCATGCAAACTCATTGGGCCTGCTCGCTCTGATCTGATGCTCGGGGCGGTAGCTTGCCACCGCCGGCAACACCACCAGCCGGCTCGAGCTCAGCTGCGAAAGCCAACCCAGGCCATGTCATGTCACCGGTCTTGGGAGGTTGCAATCATGGTCACCAAGAACCACGGGGAGAGGTGGCACGTCTCATACTTGTAACTATCCTAAGCAACCTAATCTAGCAAAAGCGCATAATATGCGTAAGGAGCGTCTGAATGCAAAATATCCACCAGCAAAGCCAATCTACCTGAGTGATGTTGTGAAATCCAAGCCGGGCAACCCGTTACAGCTCCTAGAGCACCTCTCCCAATCGCGGTGCAGATCCTTGCCATCCATGGCGCTCGTAGTAGCGGAAAACCAAGTCATATCCGTCAAAGTCATGGACGATGCGATCCATGCGGCGATAGCCTTTGATCTTGTCCATCTTCGCACTGCGGAGCTTAGACTTCTCCACCGCCGAATCACTCAAGAGTCCCATCTCATGCGCATCGCCCGAGTTGCTCTTGGCCTCAAACAGCGTCACGCTGAAGCGGCCGGGCTTGAAAATGTTCACCACATCCTCAATCACCTCCACCGTATCATGCCCGCTCTGTCGGCCGGGGACGTTGGTCTCAAAAGATGCATAGGAGCATTGAGGTTCCGGCGTGACGTGGACCGTGAAGTAATGGGTTGCAGATCCGGCTCCATCTGGAGCGGGAATAACACCATTGGCTGAAAACCCACAAGGCGTGAAGAGGTAAGCATCGACACGAGCATCAGGGTATCTTGCGGTCGCATAGACATCGGAAAGCCCGCATGCTTCCGAAACCACCGTTCCTAAAGCATGACCTTCGGTGCTGAGCTCTTCGGGGAACGCAGTTTCCTCATCTGGGGTAAAGCCGCCGTTGTCAGAAGACGTGTTGCTGAAAACATCGATCGTCTCATCGTGTGCAGAAGTACTGCCAGCGGTGGTGCCACTGAGGCTGGAGTTTGACATTTGATTAGCACTCAGAACACCGAGGCTTTGTACGGCCTCTTTACGAGCCTCCTGAGCCCGCCTGAAATATCTATCTTCTGCGACCGCACTCGCATTTTCGAGATAGAATTGCTTGGCATTTTCAGGTTCGAGATCGGTCATAAGAATCTCCAATGTTTCGTCATCGTTTTCCAACAAGTTCTGTCCTACTGCCAAGGCAGTGCTAGCAGGGACGTTCAAAATCTTGGTCTTGGTGGCCACTCGCTCATTGTCGGGGGTTCTTGGTGGAGTGAGCGTTGTGTTGGGTGTTGTCAAGTAAAGATACCAATGATCACCGTTCATCTTTCCCACCATGTAAGCACTGCCGCCCATGAACATGTCATCAAGAAATTGGACCTCTTGCTTCCAGCTTCGGTGGGGCCCTTGCTGCTTGTCTGGAAACAAGAAGTTCTTGCGGCTGTAAAAGACGCGGTATGGAGTTGCCACGGTGTTGATTTCTTCTAGAGGAGTTTCCAAGTCACAAGGAAATCCAGCTTCAACTGCTGCAATTCTGAGCATACGGCGAAGACCGAGTAGAAGAGTGGTAGTGCCACAAGTCTTGAGGATGAGCTTGTGTGGGAATACAAACATGCTGGACTCAGAGAGCAGATAAGCGTCAACATGCTCGGACTCAACCATCGACAGGACCTTGCAGTTCACGAGGTCTAGCATTTCCTTCCATGTCTCTGAAGAGACAGCTTTCAATCCATCCTGTTTCGCAGAGGGTGGAAGAGTGTCTGGTGCAGATGCAAACCAGACTTCTAAGAGCTTTTCGGGGCCTGGCACATTTAGCAAAATCCATCGGCTAAAGGATGGAACAAATTACCTTCGAAAGCATTGCTAGAGTCGAGGTCGATAGTGGCCTCGTGATTGATGGTAAGCTGTGGCGTGCCTTCAGAAGGCGAGAAGGTATGCGGGGATGGTGTCTCAAGGTTGACCATTTCCGCGTAGGAACCAGATGTACTGGAAGACTAGACTGGTTGATATATGAGTTTGCAGTTGGCAGGCTTGATGCTGGCAAGTACTGTGAAGCACTATCTGCCACCCAGACGAACCTTGCGGTGTCCGCCTGAGAAGAGAAGGCCCACAGAACCGTGGGAAATAGATGAGTGCTGGCGGAGCCAGCTGCGATAGGTTGTATAAAAACGTCACCTAGGGGACGTTATGGAGGTCGAGCGCACAAGGGGATAAAAAAGTCCTTGGTTGGAAGAATTTTGGCTCTTGGTATAGCCTCGTTCTGTCAGATTCCGATACCGAGCAAAGATATCGGGTCTAGCAGACGAGAGTTATCTGCAGTAATTCTTGTTTGATTTATTTGTGTGGGGGCGTGGTTGGTGCTATCGAGGCCTATGGTGGATGACAGTTAGTGCTTCGGCCTCCAAGAATACTGATGGGGTTCAGATTGCATTCGTGTTGGGAGTTGGCAGAATTGGCATACATGGACGCCTCGGCATCCCAACTCTGGTGAACACGGGCTGTTTCCCCAATCTCTGGACCAATCGCCGCCAGAGGAATGGATGGAGTGTGTAACTTACTTTGCTGGCTTGGAGAGAAAGCGTAGCAGGTCTTTAGTGCTCATAGAGTAGGAGAAAGGTCGGGGAAGGAAAGGCTGGAGCGTCACAGCACAGTGTTACAGCACTGTCTGGGACGATGGTGCAAATGCTCGCAGAATCAAAAACGTGTTTGTTTCATCGAGAGTTCTTGAGAGCGATCAAGGTTGGATTGTTTGCAGCGTGTGCCAAATTGATTCCCGAAATTGTTGGTATTGTGTGTACTGTTGTGTGTCGAGGGATTTCCAAAGTGCGGATCCTAAGGGCAACGTCATTAGCCGCTTTGCAAGGTAAGATAAAGGGTGAGGCAGGGCAATACCAGATAGGGCTTCGCAGATTGGATCTGACAAAAAAGCTTGTCTCGACTGAAGATGGGATGCTTCAAGTGATGCCTGGAGCAAGATGTGTGTAGAGACGTGCGTTACCAGAGAGCGTCCGACGATGCGTTGGAAATGGTCTGGTGGCTGCGCGATTTTGAAATTTTTTAAACGGCATAGCTCCCCGCATCCACCCCGCCTAGACCAACCCGGCGGCCGAAGAGCGTGCTTAGAACGTGCCCGCATCTTCTATCTGTTGTCTTCACATGGCAAATTTTCCGAATAAACATGACATGTTATGGAGTTACTGATCGAAGCATCGACGGCGCTGAACTTAATGCGCAACGAATAGCTAGTTGAGCACTTTTGAAGATTGGTAAACAGCTCTCAATGGTCGACGCACTGAACTAGCCAATTTGCACAAACCCATTCATGTAACGCGGGCGCAACTTAGTTCTTATAGAAGTCTATGCATTAATCTCATTGTTG
Organism: Coleophoma cylindrospora; assembly: GCA_003369665.1. NCBI lineage: Eukaryota > Fungi > Ascomycota > Leotiomycetes > Helotiales > Dermateaceae > Coleophoma > Coleophoma cylindrospora. The sequence continues at coordinate 1,053,571 of PDLM01000001.1, forward strand.
TTTTCCTAACGCCATGTGCCATCATGTGCCACCATTTGATGCAGTATAACCAAGTAACTCCACTGCAATGCATCTCGCCTTGCACACAGCAGCTCAGGCATCGCGTGCTTCCACTAGTTTCCCTTCCACCACTGCCATAATATCGCTTGTGATGTCCTTGAAGATCGGACAAAGCGAGCAGCTCTTATATTTCTCTACCAATTGTCCAGCCTCTTTGACATCTGCAGCAGCTTCTTCAAGCGTGAGACTTGCCATGTCTTGACCACGGACAGATGTACCTGTAGGATACACAGGTCTCCGACCAGCTTCCACCAGCATGACAAACTGAGGGTCAATCGGGACACTCCCCAAAAACCTAACGTTAAACTCCTGAGCCATGACCTTTCCACCCCCAGAGCTGAAAACGTTTGTGCATTCTGAACAGTTGGGACACACGAATCCACTCATGTTCTCAACAACTCCTATGACTTTTATGCCCGTCTTTACACAGAAGTTCAACTCTTTCTTGACGTCAGCCGTTGCCACGGCCTGTGGGGTTGTTACTACCACCGCGCCTTTGACCTGCCCCGGAAGGGCATTCTTCAACAGCGTTTCCGCAAGACTAATATGCTCGTCGCTAGTTCCCGGCGGGGTATCGATCAGGAGATAATCGCACTCGCCCCACAAGACATCGGAGAGAAATTGCCGTACCATGGCAGTCTTTTTAGGTCCTCTCCATACCACGGCATCTCCTCTTTCTCGAAGCAAGAACCCCAGGGACATGCATCGTAAGGAGCCGATCCCGCTCTCGGAATTTGCTGGGTGAACTGGAACCGGAACCCAACCGCCGGGCGCTTGTGTAACCTTTGAGGATTCGATTCCGAACAATCGAGGGATCGAAGGCCCGGTGAGATCGATATCGAGCACTCCTACGGAGTGGCCAGCGAGGGACAACGATAGCGCGAGTTGTGTTGTAATAGAGGACTTTCCAACTCCACCCTTGCCTGAAAGCACCTTGATTCGATTAGCTGGGTCTCGTCTTTGGTGTGCAGTGACAAATAGCATACCAGAACAATGTTCTTGACTTTATCCAAAGACATCTTAAGAAGTAGAAGATGTGATCTGTAGAGCAGTCGTAGATTGTCGTGACATGATCGTGGTTGGGAAAAGAAGAGGGACAAAATTGTGTCACTCAGCCTTATCGCCCGATTAGCAATCCTCGGGATGGAGCCAGGCCAAGCTGCTCGGCCCCTGTTCCTTGCATCTGTTTCGGCTGCAAATCAGCAACAACCTTGGAAGCTTTGAGAGAGAGCATTGGCACCTCGTGCGCAAAGTCCGCTCCACGCATACGTGACTTTAGATGTCGTCTTTCTTATTCTTGTCTTTCCACTCACCATGAGAGCTGTGATTCTCTCAGATGGATATGGACGACCCGTGGGGCTCATCGCCATGGGCAGACGAAACAGACAATGAAGCAGCGCCCATACCGAAAAGCGACCTCGAAGTCAAGCAAACCGCGCCGATCCGAGCACCTCCTCTAGAAGAGCAAGCTGGCCTCAATTCACCATGGGACGATGACGATGATGGGTTTGGGGAATGGGCAGATGTAGCAGATTCACCGGCTATTTCCAGCAGCCAGCCAAAAGATAATAAAGCAGCAGGGGACACATGGGGATATTCAACATCTGGCGCTTCGGCTGCTGCGCCAGGTCTTAATGGGTTTTTGTCATCGTGGGGGGACACGCCTGAAGTACAATCTGATATACCGGGGACTCTACTTTCCCCACCTGCGAATATTGTCAGGCAGAGCTCTCCTGATCCTTGGGCGACAGTCATACCTTCTTCAGAGCAAGACGTTCAACCTGTGGACCAGACCGAAGACTTACTGGTTGGAAATCTCGACGTGCCCCGTGCCAATCCTTCAGATGTTAAGGATGTACAGAACGATCAGAACTGCCATGAGGCCATCAGCATAGAATCAGAGCCGACCTCATCAAACTACACGGTGGTCGCTGGACTAGGGAAACAGGAGACGGCAGAGACAGAGCCTGATGACCAGGACCTCAGCCATGTATTTGTTGGGCAAAACAGTCAAGCACAGTCTGAACGAGAAGCTTACCCAGAGACATCATTGGGACATGGAGAACTGAATGTGGTTTCAGGGATTCTACCCCAAGAAAGCTCCTTGGAACCAGGACCTCTTCAGAGTCCTGGTCTGGTCCCTGCAAAGGAAGCACAAGATTCCACAACCCAAGAAGTTGGTTCTGGATTTTCCAGACCGTCATCTTCGCCATCCAATCGAAGTCACCACGACGAACATGCTCCCACGGAATCAGCTCGGACCTCACTAGATGAAGATCATGGACGATTCGTGATGGAGAGGAAAGTCTCCAAGGTTCAAGATTTAGTTCAGCACTTCGATGAAATTATTGCGAGCCAGACAGCTGACCCTCCACCGATTATGCGGACTCCCCCTAAAGCATCTTTGAGGGAATTGAACCCTATAGAAGACGCCGAGGACGAGGCGGATGACTTCGGAGATTTTGGAGATTTTGGAGATTTTGAAGAAGGATTCTCAGATGACAATGAAGCCGGGGAAGACGCATTTGAAGGCTCTCCATCCAATACTATAATCTCCCCAGCGCAACCTCAAGCTCCGCAAAATATCGTTCAGGATCCAAACATTGCACGAAACTCTGGCCCAGTAACCTTTGACATTGATACAAGCGTCCTGAATCACCTTTATCCCGAGCTACCCAACGACATGGCATCTGAAAGCATCTTTATACCTGACACTATTATACACGACACCTTCAAGTCTGTAGAAGAACGGAAGGCTTGGCACAGAATATCGAGATTTGGAACCATGCGGAAACACAATACAGGAGACGATGAAAATTATAGAAGGGTTCGTTGGTCGAAGTCACAAATGAGGAAAAATACCCTCGAGATCGTTGCAAGATGGATGGAAGAAGACCGCATCAGTGGGCGAGTTGCACTGGGCGGCGGAAACAAAAGCAGCTCCATTTTTGGCTGGGGTGATGCTTTAAAATCACCTTCGCCAGCACCAGGTTCTGTTACTGCTCAACGTAGCAACAAGTTCCAAGATCGAGGAGAAGAGGCCTCTGGAGTTCCACGGGAATGGCCAAAGATGGAGTCGCGGAGGTCGTCATCACGAACACACTCTAGAAAACGTAGCTCATCCAGAGCTACAGGATCACCTAAAGTTACAACTCTACCTGAGCTGACCAAAAAAGAGTCGTCTAGTCCACAACGGCAAAGCTCTGTTAAAGCCACTGCAGTTTCTAGGCAGCCTAAAGCAGAACCCCAACAGCCTGTGGCAAATTTTGGATGGAATATGCCTGCTAAAGATCCTTATGGGAAAAAGCCGAAACCGCCATTGGGAGAGGCTAAATCATCACCGGAGACCGAGTTTCCAAATTTTGGATGGCAAAAGCCTTCTACGGATGCCCATGGGAAAGCACCAAAGCCACCTGAGTCAGATCCCAAGCCAGACCCAATAATTCAGCATCCAGATCATGAATGGAAGAGGCCTGCTAAAGATCCTCATGGGAAAATACCAACACCAAAACCACCTTTGGTAGAATCTAAAACGACACCAGAGACTGAGCTCCCGAATTTTGGATGGAACCTTCCAACAAAAGATGCATATGGAACCAAACGTAAAGCCTCCATACCAAAGGTTGCTGAGGAGGCCAAGGTTGAACCACAGGAGCCTGAACCCAATTTTGGATGGAAAATGCCACCAAAGGATCCTTATGGTAAGCGACCGTCTTTTTCAAGGTCGGGTTCTGGGACGATAGCCGCTCCCTCAAAGGCTTCTGATGCAACTCGAAGGTCATCTTCCAGTGGACGCCCTGCTCCAATCAAAGTTGCAAGTCCTGCAAAGAATCCTCCAACAGGAGCTTCTGCAGGCATTGCCAAATTGGCAGCGAACAACAACCTCGCTCAAAGTTTCACGGCGGTCCAACAGCCATTCCCAGTGCTCAATCCTCAAATATCTACTTCAGCTAGCAAAGGAGTCACTCCGGATGTTGCCCGCGAGTCGATGAACGACACTGGCGCCGCAGATGATGAGGACGAATGGGGCGAGATGGTAGCATCACCCACCGTTGCTGCTGCAGTTCCCAGTTTCCCACCTCTCAAAAGCTTGCGTCACAAAAAATCCATGACTCTCCACACATTTCCTAATATTATTCCCTTAAGCCCTGTGATGGCATCTCCGCCCCCGAGGCCGACATCAAGTCAAGGGCACAAGGAATTCCAGAGTCTAGGGACTCTGCTTAATTCTGATCTCCGCAGCCCTAGGGAGCCGCAACAAAATTACACAACTACCCAATCCATGGATACTCCAGTTGCTTCGACACCAAGTCTTCCAACCGTACAGAATCCAACTGGGCAAACATCCAGCGTGGCTGATGATCCTTGGGCTTCAGCAGACTTCTCTTTCTTTGACTCTACAGTTCCTCCAGCGCCTTCGAGCTCCAACGTGCCATCTCTTCCAAAAGGCCCCACCGCCGCATCGAAGAACCTGCCCTTTGACGGAAAAACCATTGAGAGGACGGCGGCGCCTATCAAGGACCAAAAGCAACCACAATCTCATAGATCTAGAGAAGAGGAGGCCCAAGAAAAGATAGTGAGAGGCATAGTAGGCGCTTTGCCGGACCTGTCATACATGCTTCGTTAATAAGATGATAAGACTGGACATAATCTTGAAATATGCAATGCTGTATAGTAGAGTATCTAACTGGCGTTGATCTATACTTGTAAATAGTTAGGACATGCTTTATTTAATGTTGAAACAAACGCTATCGACTTTTTTTCAGTTAGGCATCCTATGTATATGGGAATTTCATTGGCCTCCAGAAGCTCTTATGGGTCTAGAAGCAGGATTTCCACGTGGGAGTTGATGAATTGATTTGGTGACATGCGGCCATTCATACAGCCGACATCGTTCCATATAGTACAATAATATTTCTACATCAGCGCCGTGACTACGCTTTGTATAACAAGATATGATTCCACACTCCCTTATGATATTCCAAGTGCCTTCAAGACTCGTTCTCTTGCTACTCGCGCAGCAGCATCGCCTCCCTTCTGTAAGGCGATCGCTCCTATTATGGCATATAACGTAGTGGCCATGACAACGTCAACTCCGGAGGCTTTTAGATTCGATGGCTGTATCATGTAAGTATTGTAATCATCAGCGCTTGGTGGAGAGAATTCATACGCTTTTGGGCTTCCATCGCACTACTTGTGATAGACCCATCTGTACGGCTAGATTTCCTAATCGTTCCTTGGTAAGGACTTTGGATACATTCACATCTGCAAGATTTCGCAGTCCTTCTAAGGCCGTATGTCTGAAAGGTTCCCGAGGATCGTTTGCGCTAGGTTCGGACTGCGTCGATGTACTGAGAGGAGAGTGTAGTAAAGCAAGAGAAGTCTGCATGTTCAGAATCCGTCGTCCTGTTTTCCCTCAGCATATGAAGCGTCCGCGCTTCACAACAAACATACCTAGGAAGGCCAGCCTATCGTTGAACCCTCTCCTCCCCTGATCGAAACTTTTGTGTGTGATTGCCAGCCACTTGATCTCCTCATCAAGAACCTTATCTCCTCCTCGTCCTAGAAGCTTGACATACATCGCATCCACCTTCTTTGGGTCCTCATTGACCACAAATGCTTTTGCAGGATCCTTTATACGGGTCGGAAATGGGGCAATCATTTGTTTTGGTGTTCGTGCCCATCGTGGCTGCTCTTCTTGCCCTTGGGCCTGCTGTTCCCCCGACCTCAAAGTAGATGCAGAAAACTGTCGGATGGCCGCAGGCGCTGTCCTAGAGCTTGCGCATGTGCAGCGCTGTTGCACTTGTCTCGAGATGCTCTGCAGTGATCTGCTTGCCGATTTGGACGCCATTGCAAGTCGAGTGATTGAAGGATCGTGCTTTATAGGCTGCCGACTTGAGATCTTGTGCCTCGACTGCTGCTATCAGCTCAAAAAGTTCCCAGACACGCTAGACCATTTTAAGCCATTTCGCGTCGTCCCGGCCCCAGCACGGCGCGCCAGCGCCCTGGTATCCGCGGTGCCTCATCAACGACATTCTTCACTGGCTTTCAGACCTCGGACATGTCTACGTCACCCCTCAACATGAGCTTCAAATCTTTGATATGATACATTTTTGCAAACAATGGCGGCGCACGAGAGGCTTACTCCAAAGCCAGCAATTGCTTCTCCGTTGCTAATCCAGCAATTGGCCAAAGTGCTGCCGAAAGATGTCGCCTTCAAATTATACCATCTTTCAACTCCACCTACTCGAACATCTGCAATATATTCTACACCACCACGGGGACGCCCAGAGCGGACCTATTGCGAAAACCACTTCCTGACAGTTTCGATCCAAATCTCGCCTGCGACGGACGAATCCCCAGCGAAAGAAGTCTTGATCTTTGCGATTGAGGTCCTCATCTACTCCACAGCGCACTCGACAACGTTCTTCGTTTCTAAAGCGGATTCTACAGGCTATTTGCACCTCTTAAGGCTTCCAAAGGGTACGCCATCACCTTTGAGAGAGACTAGTTCGACATTCCTGCGGCACCTAATCGAGCAACGCCAGCGATTAAACACTCGGAGTGTTATCTCTCTGTTTGCAAGGGCGCAGGACCAGTACCTGTTCCCCGGCAGCATTGAGAATGATGGCAAACATGTATTGGACGATAGAGGTTTGGTACGGTGGTGGTGTCGCGTCCTCAACCCTTTGGTCGAGAATGTCAAGTTGAAGTCGGAGAAGTGTTCATGGAGCAGTATTAACGGATATCTACTGATTCCTGGACTGGATACGTACGAGACAACATCGTATATTCCATCAAAAATCAAGCCACCATCTCAAGATTCACCATGGACAGTTGGCCATCCTTTGCAGGAAATTGCCCGGAACCCTGAATCACTACCACCAAGATGCCTTATTCCTCATTATCCCGACGACCCAAAGTCAAGATTCTTGGATGAGCTTGACGATGAGATTTCAAAGGGCGAGCGCGAATCTGTGGGTCGGTGGAAAAGCGTCAAAACGGTAGATCAATTCTGGGAAATGATGGCTTTTCGACAAGAGTGTTCAGCAGGCCGACTTGTGGGTTTCATTTGGCTAGTTTTTAACCCAGATATTCCATCAAAGGCCCCCGTATCCAGTGACAGCCAAACCACTGTTTCAACAGACAGTACCGAGATCCGGGGCCAAAGTGCATCAATATCTGCATCACAGACGCAAGATCACTCCGATTTGGCACTATCACCAATCACCTCTTATGGAGCATCGAGTCAAATACAGTCAAGAATTTCACCGTTGAAGTCGGAAGGAGCAGATATGCTGTCTGTTCCTGAAGAGCTCTCCAATTTGACCAAAGCTCCACCAGCAAAGAAACAAAAGAAAAAAAAGCTTACTGGACGCATCGTGCCACGCCAACCACGTATCAAGACAAAAAACAGGAACTACATCTTGGAGCGGCCTGAAAATACTGCTTATTACAGATGGAATGCAGAGGGTAGAGGTCAAGTCATTGTGGAAGAAGGCGACTATTCTCGGATCACAGAATTACTTCTACGTCTTGATTTTGCAAATATTGAGCTTGCTACGTCTAGCTCGCGGCGTTGGGTTTTGGAAGTCAAGTCCAGTGCATGGGGCGAGATGAGTGACGCATGGGGTCAGACCGTGGTCGGCACAAGAGAAACGCAGGTCCAGGTTGCAACTAGCAGCACAGGTGTAAACACCCTGACTATGGGATTAGTGAGGAAAAAGAGGAAGGCCGGTGCAGAGCCAGATCCACCTGCAGCAACAGCCAGCAATGCGGCGCCGGTTATTAATGTCTTGAGTAGTGGCATGATTCGAAAGAAAGTCAAGTCGTAGGATCCTGCAAACAGTGGCGTTTGGAAAATGGGATGGATGGAGTATAGGTCGATATTTAGGCGTTTCGGGTTTACGAGTTGGATATCCCGATTCATGATGAGATCATGCTTTAACACGTATTTGCAGATAAATTGATAATATCCGAATAATCTAGTTGATTCTGCTGATAGTTTGACCAGCTACGGAGATTGCAAATGGCTTTTCTAGCGAGAGTTTCCTCTTTGTGAGCTCCGTCTTAGCATGGCTCCCTCCCCGCAAACCTCTTATTACTAGAAAGGGTGAAGATTGTGGATCTTGGGGACTTCTCGTAGTCTTCACTTGTCCAAAGATCATATTGCCAGAATGATGGCTTAGCCTCTTTGTCATGCAGTACTCTTACAGCCACGAGTCAATCCATGAGACATAAGTCCAGGATGTAACAGTTCACTGTCGTCTTGAGGTTGGCGGAGAGATATGCGAGGTACAGACCAGTGCAATATGATATTTACAAATCCAGCTTTAAAGCCTACCTTCAAGCAAGAAATTAGGCTGGAATTCTTCGAACACCCACCACTATACCCTTTCTATACAGTTTGCGTAGGTGCGCACACAACTCACTTTTCTCAATCATCGAAAGGAGCATATTCGTCAAGACCAACTTTACGAACCATCTCCGAGGTTGCGAGAACACTTGTAACTGGATTGTAACAACACCACTGTACTTGTCCTGAATGATATAGACGACATGCTATAGCGGTGAGTCTCACGCATCTGCACGAAGATTCGCCAGCATTCTCCTTATAGCCAAGGGTACCATACTGTACTTGCCCTCCGCCGGAATTGTTCAAATCCAGTACCATACGCTAACATGCTCGGCTGAATAATAAACAACCCTACGCTGGATAAGGTCCTAGGTACAGATCCTCTTTACCAAGCTGTTCATGGCGGCAAGGATTAAGCGAGCAAGAATGGGGTTTTTAAATCAAGCGAGACCATTGGATCCCGGAGCCCCTCGATGACCCAAATGACTTCCAGGCTGCCCCGCAAAAACCTTGGTCCGAGGATGACTTTTATGTCACTCCCCCCCGGGGACAACGAATCGAGCTTTTTCAATATCGATACCTGTTGCATGCCAAATTGGCCTCGGAGAGCATCGGCGCATCCCTCTCCCATCTCCGTCCAAGGCCGCATCGCATGAAGAAAAGAAAGGTGTGCTGGCCCAACTGCTGGCCGTATCTACATTTCCAAACATTGGGAAGGCCTTGCGAAGCGGTAACGGCGAGCTTCAGCAGATATCTGGGGTTGGGCAAAGGCGAAGAGAGGTGCGCATCAGAACAGAATAGTCCCTATCGCTGGCCCTGTGTGGCGTGTAACATAGATGACAAACTGAGAAGGATATATTTGTAAATAAGTGGCTGAATGAGTACCTCTCAGAGCACTTCATGCTTTCTGAAATAGGTATAGCCGTACTGGCCATCCATAACTTCTTAGTTACTCCTTCGATTATAGTGGTACAGTAATATCACTCCCAGTCGCGTTATCTACTTCCGCTCCGTCCGGAATTGATTTAAACTGTAGCTTCAGATGCACCCCAGTGAAGTCTCCCGTGTCTCTCGATCAACTTGAGCACAGTCCACCCAGGGCTCGTCTTATTATTCCAACTTCCAAGATGTGGTTCAGGGCCAGGGGTCGCAGGGTGCCAACAATGACAGACAACCGGGGTTCACTCAGGAGAACATGCAATAAGAGAGGTTAGGTACATGGTCTAATATGCCACAATTTGTTCCGAAGGCCAAAGGCATGATGATGTCAAGAGTGCTTTCGGTGGTACAACCGAAAATAGCCACCACGGCATTTTCTGCTGGGGAAATCCACTAGATCGGGCTCCTAAACGTATTAGGAAACTTAGGCCTCGGGTTTACCATCTGGCTCCATCATGGATGTTGGGTACCTTTATATTCTAGTTGCAATCAGAGCCCGATAAACCGTGCCAAGTTATGAATGGGTTTTACTAGGGGAAGACTTCAAGTCACAGAATAATAACTGCGTTGGCCTGAAGTCCAACAAAGCAGTGGCCAGTTTATACTTAAATGCCCACCTGTTTTTAAAACACTTACATTAAATGTACATTTCAATGGTTCAGCAAGTGTAATCCTGATTTTTCGTACTTACTCTCGGCCGTGCGTCCACTAGCCATATCTGTTAGCGGCATAGCATAACGGCTGAATCATTAACATTCTACTGTTGCTTGAGCTTGTTTTCTGAATTGGTATCAACCAGATTTTGATACCCACCAATGCTAATTGGCATCTGAAAGCTCATGTGTCCCACGCCAAGCGCCGAACCCACCAAAAACGCCACCATATGCTTCCTACATTTTGATCACTTCATTCTGCGCCTTCCCTCTCTTCTCGGCTTTTCACTTCCATTATCGCCTTGTTCAGTCGATGGTCATGTAACGCTGCAACTCGTTTGCCGATATGAGGTCCCAAGTAATCTATCAGTACCTGCTCGTTGTCTGCATCACCATTGGCACCGTTCGTCAAGACGTTTCCAGATTCTGCAACCGTCGATATCACTTTCATAATGCACCCTATAAGCATTTGAACCTGAAGATCATCTTCTCCGCGTTGCTTGATACCCTTCTCAATGACGCAATCAAATTTTCCTAGGCACGCAATTATCAATTCTCGAACAGCTTCGGTGCCGCCAAGATCTGCAATGCCTCTTATAGCACCGTAATGAGTTCCAAGGGACCTGTCATAATCGAGGAAGTGCTTCAAAAGTGTTCGACCAAGTCGCGGCCGTAGCTCTTGTGTTGTTTGTGCATACTTGGTCGCAATCTTGGACAATAGTGACGAGGAGAAATCACGTAGCGCATACTGGTCCATCATATCTGGACCTTCTACACCGAGACTCTTGCCAATCAGACAGGTCAATATGCCAGGAATCAAAGATGTGACATAGGGATCAACATGCAGAGTTGGGTTTGCAATGACAGCAGCTGCAAGCTCCATCATCTGGCGAAGAACAAATGTGTTGTTTAAGCTGTGGGTGACCTTATCCGCAATAAACTGGACGAAATAAGGTACTAGTTGATGAAGTCCAGGATCAGATCGCACGCTCTCGAGAGCAGAATGCCGCATAAGTACCACGTCTGGGTCAGGATCTTCGTCCAGAATTGCCTTTCGAACCTTGTCAAAGAACAGAGTAAGTTCTTTTGAGACGATGTGCTTGACTAAAGGCTTGAATGTGACATTATCGTTGCCTGCAAGAGCTGCAAGGCTTGGGTTTGCGCCAGGGCCTTTAGGAATCAATTCCGTCGATCGTGCTTCCGCAGTTGTGGGGTTCTGGGGAATGGATGGTTGGACACCTTCGACAGCGAGCCAATGTGCTGGATAGCATTAGTACTAATTCTTGGAAACATTCGCAAGTATGCTGCTCACCCGTAAATGACATGTCTCGAGGGACCTTTGGCAAGGGTGCGTTGATCAGTTTCTCAAAGTCAACCTCCTCATCTTCGATATAAAAGAGAGGTTGCCCAGGCCCTAGGGATGCCTCGCCGAACCTCAAAGGCCGTGTAGATTCATAACCGTAGAGTGGCTCGACATCCAAGACTTTCAATGCCTGTGAGATGTCCTGCGTGCTAAGTACTGTTCTCTTCGATTGGTGCATGAAGCGCATAGCTTCCGTAATGACCTGACCAAGCCTGTATTCAACCTCCTGCGACAGCGCTCTCACAGCCTCCTCGTTCAGCGATGAGATTCCCACCGACTCTGCGACATCTCGGACATTGTCTGAGTTCCAGAATAGCTTTTGTTCGGTCGCCATCGCGGCGATGCGATAAGTTGTGCTGGATCTTGCGTATCCTGTGTATTGTTAGTCCGCCACTGCGCAACGATGCGTAGCACATGGATGGAATCGAAGAATAGCTGGAAAGACAACGTACCCGGGATGCTGAGGAATGCACAGTGATGCTGGTTTCTTGAGCTGTTAACCTACAAGAGATGCGAATCGAGGTCGGCAAGGCTGACCCAATTCTCCGCAAAACGCACGCTAGCAATCCTCTAGCGCAGAACGCGTCTCCCCATCGCGTCGACTATTCTTACCCCACGTTGACCATCCGAGATTCAGCATCTGCAGCATTGACACGCCCCTGCAGGGCCATTACCAAACCACGATGGCGACAAATACGCTTCCAGAGCGGCCGTGGCAAGAGCCCAAGCAGCCGATCGTTCGAGGAGCCTTTATTGTCATGGAGGGTTTGGATAGAGCTGGGAAAACCACCCAGGTCGAGAAGCTTGCCAATGCGCTTTACGAGTCTGGCCGTAACGTGGAAACAATGAGATTTCCGGGTAAATGTGCTCGTTATACGTGCAGTTCGACAAGGCTCATGGATTTTAGATCGAACATCTCCAATTGGGATGATGATCAGCAACTACTTGCAAAGCAAGAGTGAAATGGACGATCATGTTGTGCACCTCTTGTTTTCTGCCAACCGTTGGGAGAAAGTGTCAGTATCGATCATCACTCATGCGATGACCATCTGACACATTCTAGAAAACACATCAACGACACCCTCGCAAAAGGCTGTACCATTATATGTGATCGATATTATTACTCGGGAATGGTTTACAGTGCTGCAAAACGAAACCCCAACCTATCAATCGATTGGGCACGAGCTCCTGAGGTAGGTCTACCAAGGCCTGATATGGTAGTTTTTCTTAATCTCAGCACTGAAGAGGCTGCAAAGAGAGGTGGATTTGGAGACGAGAAATATGAGACTTCAGAGATGCAGAAGAACGTGCGGGAAAACTTCGTAGCGCTGAAGGATATACCTGCGGACGAAGGACAGGATCTACAAGTCATCGATGCTGGAGGGAGTGTAGAAGAGGTAGGAAAAGCCATCTGGAGTCAGGTCGTACCGCGGGTGGAGGAGGTTGAGCAAGGTGATTTCAGTGAAAGCTCGACCGGCAATGACACGGCGGAGAGGCGCAAATTCGGGAAAGAAGTACGCAAGGTGCAGCCATGGAATGACTCATGGGAAGAAATGACCACAGGTATAGTGAATTGAGACAAGAGTGGTGGTGGATCGCATACCAAATGGTGACGGTTCAAACTGAAGGGAAATCTGGCGGAAATGACGACATAGTACGAGCACGTGAAAGGAATCTCAGAAGAGTTCAGAAAACGTCTGCGTTCCGCAGCTCAAAATACAGTATATTTGGAGTGCCCATTACTGAGCACTTCCAAGGCTTCAGAATATGGCGTTAAGACCAATACCAAAAAGATTTAAAAACGCCGCCCTGTTTGGTGTTGAAGACCATTGCCACCTAATATCCAGTAAACTCCATGCACTCATGCAAACCTTCTAAATCAAGTCGTATCTCTTTCTATTACCTGTTCAATCCCACAAGACTGAAGAATTCATTTCTGGTCTTCTCTCGTTTCTCGATGCAGCCCAAGACGCAGCTAGTAATTGTTGTAGCACTTGTCTTCTCCACTCCACGCATGACCATGCAGAGATGGCTTGATTCCATAACTACCGCAACTCCCTGTGGCTTGAGGACTTCCATTATAGCATGTGCAACATCTTTAGTAAGACGCTCTTGGATTTGGAGACGGCGGGAGAACATATCGGCAATGCGAGGGAGCTTCGAGATTCCAATGACGTCTTTGTCAGGAATATAGCCAATGTGCATCTGTTTTCCAATTAGCACTTGTTCCAGGCGATGGCATTGTATTCACCATACCTTGCCGGTGAATGGCACCATGTGATGCTCGCATAGACTGAAAACCTCAATGTCCTTCACAATGACCAATTCGTTGTGGCCCTCGTGAAATACAGCGTTGTTCACAATATCCCGCACGTTCTCCTGATATCCCTTAGTGAGATAAAGCAATGCCTTTGCGTACCTCTCTGGTGTTGCTAGTAAACCCTCCCTGTCTGGGTCTTCGCCAATACACTCGAGGATTGTTCGTACTGCTCCGGAGAGTTTCTGCAGACGTGCAGCAGCCTGCTCGGGTGTTTCTTCGAGTCTTTCACGAGTACCTCTGCCTATGATAATGATTAGTGCTTGGAATAAAGTCTGACAGATAGGACTTTCTTCGCTGTACATACTCGGGTGACTCAATCCATCAAAGTCAATAACCGGGCTTGGCGATCTGACAATTTCTTCAGCAGCTGGAGAATCTCCAGGAGAAGCTTCATCCCTTGGATCTCTGGCAGCTTTGCTGATACTGTGCCTGCGTCTTTTCCCGTTCTCTCCATTTTTGGAACCTCTGTCCCTCTTTCTCCTCCTCTTGCGACTCCCCTCCTCTTCTGCCCCGCCTTTGCCCTTCAATCCTCCATTGGGAAGTTTATCTGACGCAGTAACGCTGGCGCTCTCGGTCTTTGCAGATTCCTCATCCTCTTTCGCAACCTTCGGTACTGCTGCGAATTGTACCATTGTGGGTGACTTATGCGACATGCGTGTGAAGGGTTCCTGCATCTGAAAAAATCCCCCAGATAATCGAATGATGCTAAATCGGTGCTAGCGCATTTTTGGGCGCCCCAAATTCAGCCTTGCGTCTGCGATGAACCTATCTTAAATCACCTTGCCAATGTTTGGCTTATCTTACAATTCCCAAAGCCATCATTGTTAAAGCTGATATTCTCTAAATCCAGGTCGTTCAACAGACCTTCACTAATTGACTTGTGCTTGACCATCTGCGCTGGAACTAAGAGCCCCAGCCTCGACTCCACTTTTCCAGACGCGCTCCTCTGGCTCCACACGAGTTCTCACGGCATCATGGCGTCTCCGCCTTATAACCACAGTCACGGCTACAACAGCGCGATCTCACCTCCATACCCAGCCAACGCTCAGTTGCCAGCTCCAAGAAGACGACATACCGACATGCCTACCTCAGCCCCAACCATAAAGCGGCGTAAGACCTCAATGCTCTCCACAGCTTCCGCCTCTTCAACACACCCGCTGCGCCAAACTTCTTTCCCTCCAGAAACTGCACCTGGCTATGCTCGGTCTCCTAGTGTTGATACGATGAGTATGGTGAGTGGGAGCGCGGCGAACGGACCTACAAAGAAGAAACGCGCAGGTGGAAAGAAGAAGAATGCACAGAATGATGATGCGTCACTGGTCGGCGGTCCGGCACCATCAGCAGTCTCTGGGACCTCAGGTAGGGGTGGTCGGAAGAGACGAGCCTCGGAGGTTAGTGGGGATGAGGAAGACGATGTCAATGATGAGCACGCTATCGATGTTTCTGCAAAATCCCAAGAAGAGAAGCAAAAGGAGATGGAGAACAGGTCGTTGTTGGTTAAAGAGTTCAACCCTCAGCAGTTTGCACGTTACGAGGCGTGGCGTGCAGCGAGGTTACAAGATTCATCTGTGCGAAAGGTAAAGCTTCCATCGATAATGTTTTGGGTATATATACTGAAGTTCTCAAGCTTGTGAATCAGACCCTCTCCCAGTCTGTCCCTCCAAGTGTCATTTTAGCTATACGATCAATCACCAAAGTCTTTGCAGGAGACCTTATTGAAGGTGCAAGGAAGGTCCAGACACAATGGCTAGACACAGCGGAGGAAGACCAGACAGGCAAGCTACCAACCCCTCCTGCAGATGACGATACAACAAAGGAAAAGGAGACAAGGCGCGGTCCTCTCCTACCCGATCATTTGCGCGAGTCACTTCGACGGTACAGACTTAGCAGAGATGGAGGGTCTGTGGGTCATTTGGATTTGTTCCAACATCAACACCAAAGCGGCGTGGAAAGATTCGGCGTTAAAGTCAGAGGCAAAAGACTAATGAGATGAACGGAACCGATCAGCGACGGCAGCCATAAAAAATATATCGTTGGGGTACATACACCGAAAGAAACTTTGAGCGAAGACTCGAGCAAAGAAACACAAGAACGCAGAAGCGCAAAGGTTTATTCAACCGTCGAAGTTGGATCTCAAGACCGAGACGTTAATGCGTGTATACATGCATTATTTAGTTTACGTTCGTTGGTACTGCATCTGGGACGACATAGACTTCATTCCAACTTACCGAAGCGTCACGCACATGGAAAGTCGGTGGATTAATTGGGAATAACAGATTCCAAGGGAACTCCAGTTGTACATCATGGTTGCATAAAGGCACAATTGCACCGGGACTCACGAGCGGAGGGCAAATGTGTGCACAGATATTAAGTGCAGGGCGGCCACGCCGAGGCGTTCCATATCCCAACTTGCTAGCTTTACTAGACACTCGTCACTACGAGTTTGGCAAGAGAAGGCGATACCCTGAGATATGGCATTGCTTATCTTTCATGGCGTTTTATCCTAGCGTGGTTTTGTTCTGCTTAGGTGCGGAAGAAACTGAACTAGTCTTCTTTCTTAAAGAGGAGAATAAGTAGAACCTGACAATTAGTTCCCGAAAAAGCGCGCTTGTGCTTAGATCAGAACATACCCGTTCCCTGTCTGTAAGTAATACATTTCAGCCCAAGTTGTTGCGCCCGTTTCGGCACAACAGTGGCTTTCGGGGCGTCAGACGATCAGGAACCACAAGGCGCCACCGACCTCGTGGCTTTGTGCAACCACTCTTGCCATAGTCGCCTTTTTTATACTTTGCTTACGCTGAAGCCCGCCCGTACGATGGTAGCATTGCTGTGCCAGGAAAAAGATACCATGTAGATATTGATTTTCTGCACGTACCTGCAAATTTGCGCCAAGAATCGAAAGCCCCCCCTAGCCTCTCCGTAGGGGTGATGGAAAGACAGGGCATCGAAGATGTCGCTGGTTCTGTGCCTCAATTGCCCCAGCTAGCCCTGGTAACCGCCCGGGCCAGATCCTGTTGTTATCGGCGAAGCTTTACTTAGAGACGGGATATTTTATTGTATCGAGGCCTTGCCTTGAGCTTCAGCTTGAGCAACAAATCCTAGATTTTGTCTCCCTCTCGTTGTGTCCAAATTGGAATTCTCCCATCAAACTCGACTTTCTTACTTATTCGGCCTATCCTATATACTTCCCATTGTTTTATATTCCAGATCTACTCCGCCATGGAGTACTTCAAACATAAAAAGTCGCCCAGCAATATGAAGAAGAACTTCTCCTTCGGAAGTCTGGCTACCACCACGGAGTCTCCAGGTCAGCAATCAGCTGAAGAGAGCCGCCCGCAAACACCATCCAATCCTTTTGCAACACCACCATATTCGCGAGTCGGCTCGACCATTGGTGCGCGCTCGGGGTTTCAATATGCTGAGGTTCCTGGAAGTGGTTACTTTCGCTCTCGCAGGGTGCCAAGGTCGGAAGCTGTCCCTCTTCCTGAGAGGAAGAAGAAGCGCAAGGAGAAGCTCCTCTGGATCTTGCCCCTCTGTGGATTAATCTGCGGACTCGGTCTTTCCGGAGTTTTGATCTATTTCAAGATCGCAAGTACTTTGGCAAACAAGTTCTGTCAAATTCTGGATGAGGACTTCTCTTCTGGCTCGCTGGACTCCAATATCTGGACACACGAAATTGAACTGGGCGGCTTTGGGTAGGTCTTGATTCCTCGGCACGGGAAAGTGAAATGCTGATATCTGTGTCTGTAGAAATGAGGAGTTTGAAATGACCACGGCCGATGCAGAAAACTCTTGGATTGAAAATGGCCAGCTCCATATCCGACCCACGCTGCAGGACGCGACGCTCATTGACACGAATAGCGTTATCAACCTCACGGCAACTGGCACATGTACATCAGTCATTATGTCAAACTGTGTTGCTGTTACCAACACCACAAATGGAACCATAGTCCCACCAGTCAAGTCTGCCCGACTGAACACCAAGAAAGGTGCCAGCATCAAGTTTGGAAAGGTTGAAGTTACGGCAAAGATCTCCAAAGGAGACTGGTAAGTCTATACTTATTCAAAGGCTCAAAGAAGCATTACTGATAGTTCTGTTAAGGCTGTGGCCCGCGATATGGATGTTGCCAGTTACTGATACCTACGGCGCATGGCCTGCCTCCGGCGAGATTGATATTATGGAGTCTCGCGGCAACAACTATAGCTATAGTTTAGGTGGAAACAACTTCTTCACCAGCACACTGCACTGGGGACCAGACTCTTCCAACGACGGCTACAAGAAGACAACTAACAGCCGAACCGCCTCCCACTCGTTATTCGGCGACCAATTCCACAAATACGGTCTTCAATGGACGGACAAGTTTCTGTTCACCTACATTGATAACTCCTTGACACAAGCCCTGTACTGGAAATTCAACCAACCGCTTTGGAATCTGGGAAGCTTCCCATACGCGAATGCCAACGGCACCGCCTACGTCGATCCCTGGGCGTCCACGGGCCAAGACTCCACCCCCTTCGACCAAGAGTTCTATCTCATCCTGAATGTGGCCGTCGGTGGCCAAAATGGATTTTTCCTGGACGGTTCGGATGGTAAGCCGTGGGGGGATTCCAGCCCCTACGCGAAGAAGGACTTCTGGGATGCGAGAGACCAGTGGTACCCAACCTGGAAGGACAAGTCAGGAAAGGACATATCTGACATGGTTGTTGATCGCGTGCAGATGTGGAAGAAATGCTGAGAGCCCTCCGCGCCCTCCACGCACTCGTATCAGCATTATTCTTGCGTTTCTTTTTGGTTGCATGCTTTTATGGAGTCATTTATGGCTTGGCGTTCGATACACGGTAGATGCGCATTTCTCTTAGTATATAGACCGGATTGTTCTTTTTTTGTTACTATTTACAGGCTGTATAGAAAGAAGTCTGCATTAATCCCAACAATGACCACCCTCCTTGTCGTTTGGTCATTCGACGGTGCGTCGTGCGCGCCAATGTCATTGATAGTGGTGTCCTCGGGCTCTTCGGCTTGGCAATGATGCCATAGCCGGTTGCCCCCCCTTGCGAAATTCTCCCAGGGGGGCGTCCGTCCGGGAATTAGATAATGCCCCGGGGGGCCGCAAACCATTCATTCAAACGGCCCTGCTTTACCTGTTTCCGGCACTTCCCCATGTAGTCCTCCAGACCAATTATCGAATTTCTGGAAATTCCCACGCACGCCCGTCGTGCATCCTGGTCGTTGCGAAATGCACGTCCACGGCGCATCACCAGGCAGCGCAAATTCAACTTTCGAGTCACCCACGCTGTTTGCTCGGTGCTTGTAAGCTTAATTGGGCGTCAGAATCCTATTTTGGCCCTGATATCTGCCCACCCCCCAAGATGTTTCTGGAAATTGGACACCCTCGCCCTGATCTATTTATGGTGCGGTCGAAAGGCAAAAGATTCCCGAATGCTGCAGCGTCGATTTATGATGGATTTATGCTCGCTGCCTTGGTGGGAGCGAGGGAGGGTGACATCGCTTGACTTGCGTGAGCTTTAGCTCTGCATAAGAGAATAGATGCCGCTTCCATTCCAACTGTGCCAAGTTTTTTCCTTCCATGTCCCCACGATTACAATACTTGCTTTTTCCACGGTTTCTCCCCCGTACACGAGGAATGGAAAAGTGGGAGCATAGGCTATTCGGTTTTGTTGGGTTTCTCTCGCGTGGGTGGCTTTCTTCGGCCGTGCCTCACGAGTACGCTTGTCGTTCCCCAATCGCTGAAGTCTCGTGGGCCACGGCAACCAGAAATTCTGGTGAAGATAAACTTTTGACATGCCATCGCCCCTTGTCACTGTTGGGGCTGAACTCCTCGGCATATTAATTCGTAGATAGGTGGAATCCTACGTGAGGATTTCAGGCAGGAGTCGAGACATCGTGTGTCTATGGTCCGCACACATGCTTCCCAGCCACTGCAAGATAGTGCCACTCACTGTTTACTCCCACGGTGCAGGTGGATTACATTGCATACCTGGATCTGGCATAATGCGCGGTGCACACGTGGACGACTCCGCAGAGAGGATTTACGATCCATGAGGAGACCGATGCATCTTGCAAGGAATGGCATCACCTTGCGAATACGACACGCATTCTCGAGGGCTCCGTTGCTACAGGGAGGGGCTGTTATGGGGGAACTCTGACTGGAGATGCTGCATTACCTGGTGTATGCCAGCGACACCACTGTGAGATTTTGGGACGCAGGTCCTGACTTTTCCTTGCTTTCAGCACCTGGCATGGGCAATGTCACTCTGTCGGGTTAAGCATCGCGATGCCTTGCTCGCTTAATTGCGTCTGGGTCATCGGGGAGAAGGGCCAGGCTGGAGCATGGACCCTGACCCATTGTTACGCGGCTGTATTGAGGGCACGACGCACGCTCGGTGCGAGCCTAGATTCTCTCAGCTTCGGCATGCGGATTGATTTGGGAGGCTTCAGCTGGCGGTGCAGCCCGAGGTTTCCACGAAGCGTCTTCTTCGGCCCGTTCATGTGCACAATGGGTCGGGTGAAGACGCTCCAGAACATGGCGAGGATGCGTGTTGGGGCCACTGATGCTCCGGATCGACTCTTGGGGACGATCATGGTCGTAGATTGCTGGAGCAGGGAAGGGAACATCAATATGATTAAAGAATATTGTACGATGCCTGTGCAGGACCTGTCAGTGACCATGCCAGTGTGTTAGCGAGCCTAGCTCCCGCTGCCGGTCTGGGGCCCCTGCACTTTCCCTGCCTTGGCCCCGAGCTTCCCAGCCATCGCATCCTCAGAAGCCATGTCAACAACGTGTGTGCATCGACCTCGTATCCTCCAGTATTGCCATGGGTATGACGCTCCGTTATTGTCCTCAGAGCCCCGGCCATCGGACCGTCAGTGGCGTGTCGCTACTCGGGGCCAATGACCGTGCGGTGGTGCCTGGCGGTCAGCACGGCAGAAGCTGGCTGTGTTCCGAATACCGTATCCAATGGCCGTTGATATACGCTGCGAATATTAATCTTCCGCGGAAGCACGATTACGGCAAAGGTACCACCCTCTATCATCGCGATGAGCTTAAGAAGGTAACACCGATGCCAAGGATTCTCTAAATCATCTTAAAAACACGGTTAAATGGATTAAGTGATGCTTATTGTGATTAATTCGCTACCAATATTGGCACTCCCCTGCCCCACTGCACACTGTATATAGCAGCATCAAGTAGCAGCACCAGTATCGATTGCCCTGTAGCCAGTATTCCAGACTGCCTGCAGCTTCTTCGTCCTTGTTTTCAAGCCGAATATGACGCCTGCGCACACCTGATCCCCGGAGGCATTGGGGGAGAATGCTTCCCTGGCATGGGTTTGCCCTGGGCCAGGTCGGTCGATGGTCACCGCTCGGCAGCTTACGTCGGCCTTTCTCCTTTCTGTCGTTCAGGTCGCCTTTGCCACGCCCTCAGCTGGCCTTCGCATTCGGATCCCCAAGCTCTGGGCTGATGCGATATGGCCAAAGGAGCCAAAGTGGTCCTGTGGGAAAGCTGTCTACACGTTTCAGGCTGTGATAGCTTGTTTCTTGGGCTTTTGTAGATCTTTGTCGTTTGTGCCCACGGGGCGAGGTTTACCCTGTTGCGGCTGGCGGCGCCTAGACTGGCTATTTTGCCCACAAAAGCCTTCTTGTGGCTCTACCTCCGTACCTGCATGAGCAAAACCCAAATACAGACGGTCGCCTTGAGTCCAAGTGAGCTGAAGGTGTTTCCAAAGCTATGGAAAACACGCCGAGGGATCTCGCTCAAGACCGCGCACTTGTGGGACGAGCTTGGACCGACTATGATCCTGCTTCACTTCAGCTTCCACTGTGATCTACAGGGCATTGGTTGATACCGGTGGATAGAGCTGTGCAGCCTTAAAAAGTCAGTGTACGCTGAAAGCGATCCACAAGGACCGTGATCTACAATGCCACAAGAGAGTATTGACCCTGTACGGAAGCTCAAATCCGCAGCTGAGATACTGATACGGGACAAATATTGGTAGCAGAGGTTCCAAGAAAGCCTCCAGAGACGGGATGGTGGGATTGGCCTTTAGCGCTACAGGCATGATGCTCTGGCCGACAGCATGGGCACGCTCGCCATCAGCCTATGCCAAGTAACTCTTTGGCTGAGCATATGCAAGTACAGACCGTCCGAGATCTCGGGCCAGATATTTTTGTGTTAGCCCCAGCATCCAGATAAGCAGGGCCATAACATCTGGAAGTATTTCTATATGTGGTCCACCCAGAATCCCCTAGTCTCCTCTGCAGCGCTCACCATCCTTAGTTATTGTGTGTTCCAGCTCACATTCGTTCATCATGGGATTGAGGAATTACTTCCAGACCTCGATCAAGGCTGCTGCCTCCAGCAGGCCGGATCCCAATAGTGTTACGGCTGAGAAATCTCCGGAAAACGACATTGCTCTTCGTCCAGGTGCCTTCAGCACCGATTCCTCCAGTGTACAGAGTACTACCAATCCTCGACACATGTCCGTGGACGACATCAAGCACCAGGTCATTCTGAACTACTTATGGCAGAAACAACGTGGTCTCATGTGGATCACTGACACCACTGGTCAAAATGAGGGTGTTATGGTACGAAAGAACCGCACAGAATATCTTTGCCGTCCAACAAACTTGTCATTATCACCGTTTGCAGAAGCGATGTCGTTACTGAACGTCCAGGTAAGTTGGGCTCCTTGGCCGTCATTCGAGTCAAGACACTGACGAACTACAGGCTGCGATGACTGTCAATTCGAGCGTAGTTGAACCTTTCCTCAACTGGTCGCCCAGCGCAGTAGACATTCCACTTTTGAATGGACTAAGAATTCAAATCTTGCCTTCCCTTGCCGAGCTTCCCCGTGCTCGAAGGCATCAGTACGCCGCCTTTATCCGGAAGGAGGCAATCTTGGTTGTCTGGGAAGACGATCCAACCCTTCTTTATAACCGTGTGAAGACAATTGAGGATGGATTACTTCAAACCGTTTGGAAGACTGGAGCTAGCGAGAAGGCCGTCGTCCAGGCATCAGTTTCCGAAGTCGACGCAGAATCTGGAACTGGGGTTGTCGAGGAGCGGCCAATCATGTATATCAACACAATTATGGCGTCGTTCTCAATATGTCTCTTGACCGTACTCCTCGGATTGGGCTGGGCTCAGATGGCGCTTGAGGTCCTTGTTGAAGGTTCTTGGATTTCCCTCGCATACCTTGCCATGATCCCCATCACATCTTTTCTGGCTTTGGTGAGCTTTCAAATATCCAGGATGCTAGGAACTGCTCGAGCTAATATATCCGTTGTAGTTCTTCTGTAACATCGTCGTTGGTGTTGTATCGCAATTGTTTGGTCCGATCCAACAAATGGCTAAGAACAGCCGATTTTACTCAGCGACGCCACCCCCACGCCTCTTCGACTCGGTACTTCCACATGTTACCATTCAATGCCCAGTTTACAAGGAAGGTCTTTCGGCAGTCATTGAGCCAACCATCAAGTCGATCAAGAAAGCCATCTCTACCTATGAATTGCAAGGCGGCTCGGCTAATATCTTCGTCAACGACGACGGACTTCAGATTATCAGCGAAGAAGACCGCGAAGCTCGCATTAACTTCTATGCCGACAATGGAATTGGTTGGACCGCAAGGCCGGCAAATGGCCAAGATGGTTATATCCGGAAAGGAAAGTTCAAGAAGGCGTCCAACATGAATTTTGGTCTTGCTCTATCCAACTCTGTCGAGGACAAGTTGAAAGCGATTGTCAGACCGACTGGATGGAGCCAAGTGGACGAGGTTGACGCCTTCGAAAAGTGCCTCCAAGAGACCCTGCAAGAAAACCCACGCGCATGGGCGGATGGAAATATTCGAATTGGCGATTATATCTTGCTGATTGATTCCGATACCGAGGTTCCCGAAGACTGTCTTCTTGATGCTGCTGGAGAGATGGACCAAAGTCCTGAGGTTGGCATTATCCAATTTTCTTCTGGCGTCATGCAAGTATCGCATAACTTCTTCGAGAACGGCATCACTTTCTTTACCAACCTTGTTTATACTGCTATTAGATACTGTGTTTCCAACGGTACGGTTGCGGCCTTTGTCGGACACAATGCTATCCTCAGATGGTCCGCTGTCCAAGCCGTCGCTTTTGATGATGAAGATGGAGTAGAGCGCTTCTGGTCTGAGAGCTGTGTTTCCGAGGACTTTGACATGGCTCTACGCTTACAGCTGGCGGGATACGTCATCAGAATGGCTGCTTGGGCTGGGGATGGTTTCAAAGAAGGTGTTTCATTGACGGTGTATGATGAGTTGACTCGCTGGCAAAAGTATGGACCACCCGCTCCGGCATCCGCTATCAGCTCTTTCATTGGTACTGACTCTTGACAGATATGCTTATGGATGTAACGAACTTCTGTTCAATCCTATTCGCACATGGGGATGGAAGGGCCCTCTCACTCCACTCTTCCGTCGCTTCCTCGTCTCCAACATAGATATTGCTTCCAAACTTGGTATTATCGCCTACATTGGCACTTACTACGCCATCGGAGCCGCTTGGATCTTCACTGTCGTCAACTATGTCTTCATTGGTCTATGGAATGGTTATCTTGACAAGGTCTACATGGACTCATGGCAGATCTGGGTTGCTATCACCGTAGTGTTCAGTTTGGCTGGAAATGTTGGCCTTGCTGTCCTTCGTCATCGATCTGGCGAGAAGGATCTCCTATCAGCTTGTAAGATTTCCCTAACATCCACAACATATCATCTCCCTTGCGGTCAGAATTAATAAAATCTCTCTACAGTGTTCGAGAACTTCAAATGGTGTATCATGTTTGCCATCTTCTTCGGCGGTCTCAGTCTACACATGTCACAAGGTAAGTCATACTCACTGCATTGAATAAAAATACTCATGGACGTTGAACTGACTGGCTCATAGCACTACTCTGTCATATGTTCGAGATTGACATGTCCTGGGGTGCCACATCAAAGGAAGTTGAATTCTCCAACTTCTTCATGGAGGTTCCCAAGGTGCTTAAGTCATTCAAGTACAGCTTCATCGCGTCCTTTTTAGGGATTGCGGTCATCATAATCATGGCCTTTGGAACATTCATCCCATGGAGTTACAACATCACCGAGTTCGTCGCTATTTTCCCGCTGGCAATAATGTGCGCTAGCCACTTATTGCTTCCAATTGCTCTGAACCCGGAGATGATGACTTTCAGTTGGTAGACAACCCAAGGGGGTCGATAATTTTCATTTGTTTACCCTAGTTATAATAGCGAAATACATATGGGCGGTTAGATATGGATGGGATAGAAGTATACGGGACTTTTGGGGTTTCAGGTGTTTGTTGGCATATTTGGGCTGCAAATTTTGGTTCTTGCCAAACCTGTTTGTGGACATGATCGAGAATGCTATAGAAATTGATTACATTAATGCCATGCCATAGGGGAGAGGTCTTTGAATCCTCGGTAGTTAAGCTGTTCGCAAAGTGTTGCAACTTGTTAATGCGTGATTCGTACCTGTTTGTGGTTTCTCTGTGGGCACTCACTTAGCGTGCATGCTAATCACAAAAGATTATTCATAGAATGGAATATATTGGAGGAGTAGACTCATTATGCTTAATCAAGGCTATATTCCGTTGTTCTCTTAGTTTATGGAACTGGACTTCCTATGCTTGATCTGGTGTGTTTGCTTACTTTCTCCCAACCACCTATTCATTGATAGAGCTTACTTTTAAGATCGTATAATTCAAGATTCTCCATTCCCTCGCCTGGTCTACGAAGCTGTAAACGGAAGCTGCGAAGAACAGCACGAGATACTTTGCATATCTCAAGCATGGCAATATGGCAACCAATACACATTCTAGCTCCGCGGGTGAACTACAACCCACCGGATAAATGCATGCATAAGGTCACCAGAAATTCCCAAAAGTCCAACTCATATGTAGGCACCTGTCCTTCGGAAGGGGTTGGAGAAGAATATAAGATCCGAGTAGGACAGCGCTTCTGTATCGATGCTTTAGACTGAACTGGTGGAGTTCTACATAACCGAACCATGCACAGTAAACTCTCCACCTAAGGGGCGGTGTGGTATTCCGGTACGGGTCGGTCCGCGCGAACTCTGTTATTTAATACTTCACGAGGCTGATCTGGCAAACCCTGATGGAGACAATCGCCATTTGGTTCAGAGATGGTACCACCGTAAAAGTCCACGTATAAAACTGTAGAGCCAAGCGGTGTCGCAACCAAGTCAGTATGTAATGTGGTACATCAGTTCCTTCCTGGCTTTTCCCGCACCGGCAATACCGAAGTGGGCCCTAGGAAAATTGGTCTGGCACCATACCTTGTAACCTTTTCTCAGAGGACAACGCATCTTTTAACAAGTCGTAGGACACCTAGTATTATTCACCCACCATATCAGTGCGATGGTTGCCGTCCTCAATACCTCGCCCCAATATATGCGGAGAAGCTCAGCAAGCTCGAAAGTGTAAGGTTGAGAACCATGCAAAGAGGGGTTGAAGGTTCCTGGGGAGTTGTTTCTAGGATCGTGTCTTGTGGCATGGGTTTCTTACTTAGCGGTGGAGAGGGTCTCGAGCTCCAACCACGGCTGCTTCCCGCACCGAAAGTGGGGAGATACCGTATTAAAGGCTCCATGGTAGAGATAGATCAGATCAAGCCAGGTTCACCTCTTGCCAACTGACAAGAACACGGACAATCATGATAAAAATTTCCAGTTCTTTCCAATATCTTCTAAAAGCTCCAACCCCGAGATTCACAATCTAGGAGCATTACTGTAGAGAAGCAGGACCGCTCGCTACAATCCACAATGGATGAAATAACTTCCAAGACGATCAATGGAGACGTCCAAATGCTTTGTAAGGTGGCATTTGGACTTGGCGTTATTTTCCATCTTGGTATCCGCACCAAGGAGGTCGACTATATGATATGGAGACTGCTTGGTTTATACCTTGGAGTATCCGTTGCACTAGTAGTATATCTTCATCAAGGATACTCCGAAAGTATGCTCGCATCCTTCGGGAAGATGCTGTTGGCAGATACTGCTTTCAACACAGGACTGACAACAAGTCTTGCGCTGTACCGACTCTTCTTCCATCGGCTCAGGAACTTTCCCGGACCGGTCTTTGCAAAGCTCTCTCGTTTTCATGCAACGCTCTTGGCTGCAAGAAACATCCAATACAATGTGGAAGTCCGGAAGTTGCACGAAAAGTACGGGGATTTTGTGAGGACTGGTAAGTACGGAATCTCTAAATCAATTCCATTGCGTCCTTTCTCACACACTCGCGTATAGGGCCTCGTGAAATCTCCATTATGAGAGCATCAGCCGTGCCGGCTATTTATGGGCCTCAGACTGAATGTCGAAGGTCGACCTGGTACAGCCAGGTTTCTGATGATGTGAAAAAATGCTCGTTGAACTCGAGTCGAGACTTCGAGGATCACAGGCGAAGACGGCGAGCTTGGGACCGAGGGTTTAGCGTCAAAGGTTGGTTTGAAGATGCTCAAAATAAGGTCCTATCACTAATTCTATTTTCAGCCCTGAGTTCTTACGAATCACGGATTGGCTCGAAGACTGACCTCTTTGTGTCAAGAATGAGAGAACTTGCAGGAAAGCCAGTGAATATCACGCAATGGAGCATGTTCTTCACCTTTGACACCATGGGCGCCGTCGGATTTGGGAAAGAATTTCGCATGCTGGACAACGCCACCGAACATGCGGCCATCAAAGGGTTGCATGACCAAATGACGGTCCTCGGCATCTTGAGCTCAGTTCCATGGCTTCTTCATCTGCTCAGTGCGATTCCTGGTCTTGCTGGCAGCTATGAGAAGTTCACGCAATGGTGCGCGGAACAAGCCGAGCAGAAAGAAAAGGTGAGAGTTATTTTGGGTCCGCACTGCTGGATTCAAGTTGATTGACAGCATTTCAAAGGTTTTTGATCCGGCCAAAGACCCATCCGATATCTTCTCCTGGCTGCTCAAGGCCAAGTTTGCGGGCGAGGCCTCGGCTTCACCAGGGCATCAAGCCCTTATGGAAGATAGTCGACTCATCATCATTGCTGGCTCTGACACCACCGCAACAGTTCTTGCCAACTGTTTGTACTATTTGACCAAGCATCCTCACATTTTCAAGAAACTTCAAAGAACACTAGATCAAATCTTCTCCCAAGGAGCTTCAGGCTTTACCTACGAAAAGGTCAAAGCCATTCCCTTCTTGGAGGGTATAATAAATGAGACTTTACGTTTGAAACCTCCCATCATAGGTGGCTTGCAAAGGATCACTCCTCCCGAAGGCCTGCAGGTCGACGAAGTCTACATTCCGGGTGATACCATCGTCATTGTTCCTACCCAGGCTATCCAACAAGATGCTCGGTATTTCCAAGATCCAACCAACTTTGTACCCGAAAGGTGGATGGAAGATTCGGAATTGATGATGAATAAAGCTGCTTATGCACCCTTCTCTCTTGGTACGCTTCCAAGATAGTCCTTGTTCGGGGACATTAACTGGAGTATGTATGCTGACCGGTACTCTCAGGTGTATACGGCTGTATTGGAAGGAATCTCGCCCTGATGCAGCTTCGCAGCATTGTCTCGCACGTGGTGATGAACTTCAACCTAAGGTTTGCTCCTGGTGAGGATGGGGCTGCATTCGATACAGAAGCTCTGGATACTTTCACAACGACTTTGAAGCCACTTGATATTGTGTTTAGCGAACGGGAAGGGAAGCATAGGCTTATTGATTAGGTGCAGATATGAAGTGCGGAGGCTGCGTAAATGTAAGGCAACGGCACCTTTGCATCCGCAACTCGTATGCGCGATTTAACCCCATCTTGAAATGAGAGGGAGCTTCAATCGATAGGATGAGCAGTCCCCATTAAGTCAGAGAAACATTTCTTCTAAGCTTGGAAAGATCGATGATGAGCTCGGAAAATTTGGCATTTCATAAAAGAATAACTAAGCTAATAACTTCTGGTCTTTAATGCGAGATCTATTAACCATGGAAAGAGTCAAAACGGTAACGTGGTAAAGGGAAGGCAAATAACAAGGTCATAGAAGCGTTTTCGTGCAGGAAATCACCCAAAGACCCTATCAAATGCTGTTGCTGTCGGGCTGCTTGCCGTAGCGTAGCTGGAGATATAATCTAGAGGAACGGCATACCTAATAGTCTTATTAGTTAGACGTCATATATTCAGGTTTTTGTAGTAAGTGATAATAACAATATATCTCCATCACCTTACTTTTCCTTATGAATTCAAATTCCCGTCGCTCATGACAAATGAAGTTTAGGGTTTTGTTTCCCAAGTTGGCCAACCTTGATTATTCAAGATTCTAGCACTTGGGAATAACTGCAGAAATGCAATGCAATAACAACCCCAAACTCCATTGCCCGTTTCCATGCCGTTTATCGTGTTCCCCCTCAAAGCAAAGCCACGCCGATCGCATGCAAGACCTACCTGATCGCCGAAGTGCCACAGATGATAAGATCATGGCTCTCCAAGCAACCTTGCAGTTATGTCACCCATATATGCCTCTTCGAGTTCATAATCCATGCCATCATTGCGATCAATCTGTACATAGTTGAAAGCCTCCACAACCCGATCGACGTCGAACCCCATGATAACAAACCGGTCAATAAGGTCTTTGTTGTAGCCTTGGTACCTATAAGAGGTCAGTATACTGCCTCGAGACACTGCGAAGTTATATTACCGTGCAGCTTGTTCCTGCAACTCCTCCTCGCGGGATTTTTTGGTTTGCGAAGTACTTGGTGCCTGAACACTTGGGTTCCATGATGTTGTCTTTGGAGCTCCTGCATATTTGACCGCCCACTCCCTAGCAACACGATGAAACTCGTCTGGCTTGTTCATGAGCATAGTTGCGACTTCGGCATCTTGGGGGTCCTTGGGCTCGGGAGTGCTAAGGAGTGATTGAAGAGAGAGTAAGGCTGACTTGATTGTTAAAACTGGAGACCAGGCAGATCCAAGAGTATCCAGGCAAATTGCACCCTAGCAGATTAGAAAAGCGCATAGAACCAAGGTAGCTGCTTACCGTTTGACTGCTGACATTTGGATGCCATAGCTTCGTCACGAAGTACATGACCGGAGGCTTGAAAGGGTACTCATTTGGAATCTTGACATCCACGATATATGTACCACCCTCGTATGGCGTGTCTGGTGGTCCCGGGAACGAAGCATGTAAGTGCGTTATGTCAGAACCACTTGCGGGCTGGCAGCTGATGCTAGAATTGCTATCTTTCTGGATATCTGCGAGCTCCTTGCCGACTCGTCGCACACGGTTGGACGCCATTCTGCGAGTAGTGAGGTGTGTTGTGAAGAGCGCGGAAACTTGTGTTCGAAAAGGTATCAGCAGCTAAATAGGGCACTTCTAGGCTGTCAGCGTTTCTCATTGTTGGTGCTAGACAGCAACCCAGTACGTACCAGAAGCGCAGCTCGGGTTCGGACACAAGCAACTGGAAGAAGATCACTGTTATTCAGTGTCGTATGTAACTGGAGAACACGTTCTGAACGTGCGGCTTAAGTCGCAAAGTCTCGGATTATATTGTTCGCAAAGCTATTGCAAGGTTGTTGAAGCTGTCTCGACTGGAATGGTGGGGTCGAGGGATCTGGGATTTGTTCTCAAAACTCCTGAGAGCTATATAAACATACAAAAAACTGATTCATGGGTCTCCCAGAGGAAGAGAAACCTTAGTCTACGGGCCCACTTCAAAGTATTGCTTTGCAATACGGTATTGCAGTGGCTGAGAGGGGTTATTCCTGCAAAGTGAGGTGGTGAGGTGAAGCATCGCCTCGAAATCTGACGCAGTATCACGTGCCGGAAGAGAGTCGGGCCGCGATCTGCGCTAAGAGATACGCGGCTGTTGTCGCCTTCAAGCTCACGAGTCCAAGGAGCTATCTCCATTACCAACAACATTCCCTCTTTCATCAGCACGACAAGAATCATCGCCTTGACCGACTAGGTCCTACTCAACGTTTATCTAGTAGATACTCGTCTACCAACCTCTGAGACTGCTGGGGACAAGATGGTAAGCTCTTATTAATACATTGCTCCAGGCGCTCGCATCTGACTATGAATAGGGAAATCAACAATCTGGCCTGGGAGGCAATGGCCAAGGAGGTGACAATAAGGATGAGAAGGATAAGAAGGTATGGCCATCGTAGCTCGAAATGCACTGGTACAACTGCTGACTGATCGATCTACAGAAGGAGAAGCCCAAGTACGAGCCACCTCCACGACCAACAACTCGCATCGGCAGGAAGAAGCGCAAGGCTGCAGGTCCCAACGCCTCAGCCAAGCTCCCTGCTGTCTACCCAACATCACGATGCAAGTTGAGATACCTTCGAATGCAACGAATTCACGATCACCTACTACTAGAAGAGGAATATGTCGAGAATCAGGAGCGCTTAAGAAAGGCGAAGGCAGCGAAGGAAGGAGTTGGAGCCCCTGCGACAGCGGGAGGAGATTCTGATGCCGTTGACAGAAATGCTGATGAGAGAGGGCGAGTCGATGATATGCGTGGAAGTCCAATGGGCGTCGGCACCTTGGAGGAAATGATTGATGATGATCATGCCATTGTCTCAAGCACCACTGGTCCAGAATACTACGTCTCGATCATGTCCTTTGTCGATAAGGACTTGCTAGAACCTGGCGCTAGTGTATTACTGCACCACAAGTCAGTCTCCATCGTTGGTGTTCTGACCGACGATACCGACCCCCTTGTTTCTGTGATGAAACTCGACAAGGCACCCACGGAATCCTACGCAGATATCGGTGGTCTAGAATCTCAGATCCAAGAAGTACGAGAGTCGGTGGAACTACCCCTCCTGCATCCAGAATTATATGAGGAGATGGGAATCAAGCCTCCCAAGGGGGTTATTCTTTATGGTGCCCCTGGTACAGGAAAGACCTTACTTGCCAAGGCGGTTGCAAATCAAACAAGTGCAACTTTCTTGCGTATTGTAGGATCCGAGTTGATTCAGAAATATCTGGGTGACGGTCCCCGACTCGTTAGACAACTATTCCAGGTATGCTTTAACACGACTTGGTACAGAACAGCATGCTAACAGTTTTAGGTCGCTGCTGAGAACGCTCCTTCCATTGTATTCATTGACGAGATTGATGCCATTGGTACAAAGCGATATGAGTCTACGTCTGGAGGAGAGAGAGAGATCCAGCGAACCATGTTGGAACTCTTGAATCAACTTGATGGCTTTGATGACCGTGGCGATGTCAAGGTCATTATGGCCACGAACAAGATTGACACTCTTGACCCAGCCTTGATCCGACCTGGACGTATTGATCGTAAAATCCTGTTCGAGAATCCTGACCAACACACCAAGCGCAAGATCTTCACTTTGCACACTTCCAAGATGTCATTGAACGAGGATGTCGACCTTGAGGAATTCATTAACCAGAAGGATGATCTTTCTGGTGCAGATATCAAAGCTATTTGCTCTGAAGCTGGTCTCATGGCACTTCGTGAGCGAAGAATGAGAGTGCAGATGGCCGATTTCCGTGCTGCTAGGGAGAGAGTCTTGAAGACAAAGAGCGAGGGCGAGCCTGAGGGTCTGTACTTGTAAGGTTGGCTGGGGCAATGGAGTGGTTCGGTACTAGATTCTATGCGCCATACTCTGCCGCACGTGTATTCTAGAAATCATAATGCAACTGGAAGCATCTTAATGGCTTTGCCAGCTGCCTTGTATCAACCAATTACAAGTATTCTCAATTCTGGTGTGAGCTGCTGAAGTAACCGTTGACAACCTGTGAGTGCGACGTTCAATGTACGAGCGTGGGGAAACAACCCTTCGAGGGCCAGCGGTGCGGCATTCCCTAGCCCTTCTGTTATCAATGGTCTATTCTCACATCTCCGAACGTAATAGCGAGACTTTGGTGAAATCGTACATGATAATAAACAATTGCTATTTCAGACAAAGTCGATGCCTTGAAGTTGTCGTCTACCTCAAGTGACTGGATCATCTATGAAGCCTTGTAATGAATACCGGCATGACAGCTATGCTGTAAGCGTGTTATGCACTAGGAATACTCGACTAACCAACATATCCGTACCATTACTACGAGAATACCTTGATCGTTCGGAATGCGGTCATGTGAGAGATTGCTACTAGGTGAAGCCATAGTTCTCTTGGTACAGCAAAAGAAAGGAAGAATGAGCTTTCCGGTGTAGGGTCCAATTGTCCTTTCAGTGGCACACTGTTAACTAAGATCAATTGACTTATATGAACCAGGTTCGTTTCGACCCAGGACGATTCGCGCATTTACCGCTCCTTCAAGCAAGATAAGACCAGGTCCTGTGTCTTCCTAGTAGGTAGATACCTTAAGCGAAGAAGGACAGGCTACCCTACACGGTTCTCCTATTCTCCCCGCAATAACAGACCATTCGGGGGACGTTTCCTCTCATCAGCATTTTAATTTGCGGAGTACCGGCTGTTGGTATCCAGTCTTATGCTCTTTGCTTTTGGTGTCGCTTCCAGTGACAACATGCCCGCGGAAATGAGTCTACATACCAAGAAATGCGCTGTGTATGTCACCTTCCTAATTTACTCGCCTGCAGCAGACAGTTAGGTTCAAGAACGAATTCGTCTGTATTGGTGGCCTTGCTGCATTGAAGAATCAGCCGCCAACAGGGTTAAAAAGCAAGGGTGTCGGCCAATACTTTACATGTTGGTTCCCGAACATCTGCAGAATTCAAAAAGTGACCCAATTCGGATCCCACCCCCTCAATTACGATGGCAGATAACCCAATACCAGTAGACGCTCCGTTAGTAGCAGAAGTGCGTTATGCTACTGCATATTGTAAGACCGGCTGACATCTAACACGGGCTTAGGCAGATGACTGGAGCGATGTCGACTCAGGATTGGGGGTAAGTAAATTCTGGAACTTAGGGACGTTGAAACTGGTCTAACCCCTTAGGCAGTCGAGTATCGTAATATCGATGAGAAGCATCGCTGAAAGTATTAGAAAGCACCGAGAAGAGAATGGAAGGACTTACCATAAGTTTAAAGAAGAGAGTATGTGGCCGTTCCGAGCAGCCCGTGGATGACGCTGACGTGGGCAAGAGGGCTACATTCTGCCAAACGACGAGGTATGGAAAACACAACTGTCGAGAAGTTCTTAATTAAACAATTTTGACTTTACAGACTGAGATAGATCGTCTTGGTAAGTTCAAGCTTAAAATCATAAGGAAGAGGCTGCGGCTAAAGCCAACAGACCTTCAGCATCACTTGTTTGGCTTGACGTTTAACAATAGGTTGCATCTATGCCCTGCTGGCAAGGAAAATAAACTTCATCGTGCTTTAGATGCGGTAGGCTTGATGCCAGCATCGTTACCATCGAAGCTAACCTGTCTAATAGGGCACGGGAACTGGGATTTGGGCAATAGACTTTGGTAAGATATTGACCACTATAGATCGCTGGAAGATATGTGACTAAGCCCAAGCAGCGGATGAACATCCTGAATGTGAAGTATGTATGAGATCTGAGAGAGAGAAAAAGTAGCTGATTAGCAGCATAGGTCCTTGGAATCGATTTAAGTCCTATGTAGGTGTAGCTGGTCTCTTTTGGCATGACCAAGTGCTAATACGGTATGCAATCACAGGCAACCATCATTGTAAGACCCAGAGACTCCTTTGCATGCTTGAACTAATATGTTGACAAGCTTGCCACCAAACCTGGTCTTCCAACTTGATGACTTGGAGGAACCATGGAGGTTCAACTTCAAATTTGACTTCATTTACACCCGTATGATGACTGGCGCATTCTCCGATTGGCCAAAATATTTCAATCAGGCATTTGAGTAAGTTTACTTCTTATCCAGATCTAATAGCCACACCCCTTTATTTTCTCTTGGTGATCTGTGTTGATATGTACCAGGAATCTGAACCCAGGAGGATATATTGAGCTCGCGGACTGCACATATCCCTTCATAGCTGATGACCCCTCTTTGTCCAAAGACTCAGCTCTGACAAAATGGTGCCAACTCATGATGGATGGCTGCGCCGCCATGGGAAGACCAATAGACAGCGCGGTAAGGTACAAAGCTCAGCTTGAAGACGCTGGCTTCACAGATGTTGTCGAGCTTAAGTACAAATGGCCATTGAATCGATGGCCAAAAGATAAAAAGGCAAAAGAACTGGGTATGTGGACACATGAGAATATGTATGGCGGATTACTAGGATTTAGTCTTGCCATCTTCACGCGTATACTCGGATGGACCAGGGAAGGTACTGAGGTATTCATTGCTGAGGTGCAGAAGGAGGTGCGCGATCATAAGATTCACTCCTATGCACCAATGTAAGTTTTTGTTCTGCTAGACTCACTCACTTAAGTTAACGGTAATTCTAGCTACGTAGTCTACGGAAAGAAGCCTGAGTAAAACTACTTTTTAGGCTGTAAACAATCTATGGGACCCTTTGTGGTTTATATGGTTCTATGTTCGATTTTCGGTCCATACTCGACGTTGGGCTAGGCGTTATTGTTTGCTAGCACGGGTGGTGCTGCAAGCAACCTTTGTACGACCCTGGGAACGGACGACCATGCCTTCGGGTATTTCAAAGCTATGAAAAGATGGCCCTTTCCAATTTCCAGAGCCTTTTGGATGTAGCACCTCATGTCATACCTTCATCTTCTTCTTAACGACCGCATCCAACGCTCGCCATGCTTTTTCAGCCCCTGCTAAATCCGGACTTCCTAGTAAGCGACCAGAATCGAAGGAATGGCCGACGCCCTCGATGGTGAAGAGTTGAGCCTTTTCAGAGCCTGCTCAGTAGTCAGAGTGCCATTTTGATTTACTTGGATAGAGGATTACCAATTGCATCTACCAAGTTCTTGGAACATGAATAGGGAACCAGCTCATCAATAGTGCCATGTATCATAATGGTGTCAGGAAACTTCTTCCAGCTCTCTGAGGTCAATGGATGGTCAACGTCCTTCAACATATCTGGCAGCATGTTTTCCTGTACGAGGTAGTTGTAAAGTACAGGTCTGATTCGGTTCCAATCAATATCCTCTGGCTCTGGCCATACATAATGAGGATCTATATTTCCGCTCAGTAAGAGGCAAGCAGGGTTGAACGCTATTGACCGTGGCGTGGACCCAGATGTCATTTCCTCTGTTAGGAAGTGAGAAATGCGGGAATATGGTATAGGCGACGAGGTGTGGATAAGCGTGTTGCTGCTGTAGAAGGAATCCGACACCGTACTTATTCCATAGTAGGTCAAGATTGCCAATGGAAGGGGCTTAGTGTTATGTCCAGCAAGATTCGCCATATAGCCACCTTTTTACAACTCAGTATTCAAACTCAAAGATGAACCAGAGACAAACCAGCACTGGAACCCATGACAATTATGTTTTCCCAGATCCCATCTCCCTCTCCCAGAATCTTCCCCAGGTTCTCTCTCACAAAAGCATACGAATCCCTAGCATTATCAACTAGACTTGTACCCTCCGCCTGAGGCAGCAAGTCGTAATCAGCGGAGACGATAGGCCAATTTCTTCGCAAGCACGACTGCATAATATGCTTTGGAACCAGCTCTCTATTTAAAGCAACCAGGCCACCACCGTGAAAATACAGTATGGCGGGTCTCTTTCCCTCGAAGGCGATTTTCCGTGGGATGTGAAATACATCTAGTTTCAAGGCGCCAGACTGGCTTGTTGCATAGGTATGAGTCGTTCTGGGAATCATGGTGGTGTTTGGATCGCTGGCGGCTGTGATGACGGTGACTTTCTTGGCAAAACCGGGACCGTGACAGTTTATAGGTCTCTAGGTTTTCATATAACCAGGGTTGACTTTATAATCCTCGGTATAATCGGCGTGGAAGAAGAATTATCGTGCTTGAAAGGAGGGGCGGGCCGAATTGCCGCTAAGAATGGGATTATGTTGACTTGTCAGTACTTACGTTATTGCTTAAGCAATTAAATGGTGAATTTAGCCGGAAGAATTGCAAAGATGCGAGCTTTAGTATCAGGTATCAAGCTACTTGCTGTTTTGACAATATTACACTTCTGCAAAACATCTTGGTAATTAGGAACGACTGACTACAGCTTCTATCACAATCCTGTTTTCCCTTTCAAAATACCGAATGCCCCTCCTCCCCTGCCGAACATGCTCTTCAAGTCCCCAGCGAGATCTTCGGGTCTTTCATAAGCCGCGAAATGACCACCTGCTTCATGCTCACGCTGAAAAACGACATCGCCCAGGCTTCTTGCCCACATCTTGGGATAGACATAGATGTCCTTTGGAAAATGACCCAGCCCAAGCTTTACATGCGGAATGTATCCTCTCGCAGCGTTTATCGAGACATTACCTTCTTCATGGTGCGCTTCATAGTAGATACGCAGACTGGCTGCTGGACCAGCTGTCGAAAATTGGTAGATACTGACCCAGGTCAGAATCTCATCGTCTGTGAAAGGATACGAATCTGTCCAGTCGTGCAGTTTCTCTAGTAGCCATGCTAGCAGCGCAACAGGACTGTCTGCAACAGCATAACCGATGGTCTGAGGTTTTGTGCCCTGGATGGAATTGTACCCGTATCCTTCTTGGTGGAACCATTCTGAGCGTTGTAGTCCGATTTTCTCTTTATCGGTATATGGTGTCATTGCATGTTGAATGGCCAGGAGTGGGGTTTTAGATAGTGTTGGTGGAAATGGATAGATCATGTTGACATGTGATGCCAGACAAGACTCTGGATACAATCTTCCAATTGTGCGGCTGATCCACCACCCCCAGTCTCCAGCTTGGGTCACTAAAAAAGAATTAGGTTTGATCTCAGCCGTGATGTACTTCGAAACCCCTACCATATTCTTTGTATCCAAGCTTCAGCATAAGCTTATGGCAAGTTTCCGCATATTGAGGAATCCTGAATCCTCGCTTCCTCACAGTCCCCGAAAATCCAAAATTCGGGAGAGAAGGTGCTACGACGTGAAATGCTGGCTCTTCTCCGCATTTGGTATTTGTAAGAAGGGGTAGTATTTTTTCAACTTCATGGAAACTCCCCGGCCCTATAATTGTCAGTATAGCCTCGGTTATACACAGAGAATACAGAGAACTTGTGCTCACAGCCGTGGATGAATAGCAACGGAATTGCATGTTCTACCTCACTCTTTTGATGAACAAAATGAATATCCAACTCTCCAAAGCCATCGACAGGGATTGGTGTGATGAACTGTGGCATCTTATTCAATTTCTCTTCATGTGTCCTCCAGTCGTACTTCTCAAGCCAGTATTTGGTCAGTCTCTTGACATCGGTAAGTGGGGTTCCATAATCCCATGCTGCCTCGTCTAATTCGTCGGGGAAAGTTGCAAGTGAAAGCTTCTGCTTCAAAATATCGATAGATGATTCAGAAACCGAGATATTGAAAGTCTTGATATCGGCCATTTTCTATATGAGAAGTGGTAATTGGAAGCGATGTTGGGCAAATTGTATTGGGGTTTGCTGGTTATTCGCCTATTTATACATCAGGTTGGGTTGATTTCCTTGATACTACGAAGCACGATATTCTTCTAGCACGCCTTCGAGACGATCCATTCATGTATTGTTCTACTTGCCAAGCTAGACGTCACCTAGCAGTTCGCGCCCTTGTTGCTGACACGTCACGTGGGGACGGCATATTCCAAGGTTTTAAGCCACTATTTAGGGTTAGATCTACACAATACCCGAAAGCATTTCAAGAAAAGCGTGTCATAAAAGGCGTTGATTAGGAATCAGTTGATCCAGGTATACCTTGTAGTACCAACCCCGCCTCTAGATGATCACGTCGTAACTCGTGACATTTCTCAGCCGATATGTTAGTATCGAGAGAACGAGACTGGCAAATTCTCGATAACTGCTTTGGGGCCAATATCCAGATAACGAACATGCAGTAGAACCGGCCAAGAGGCTCTTTTTGGGGAACAAATTCTGAATTTATTCAACGACGTTCTTTCAAATCCCTGCGACTTTGATAAACACTGACTTAGTCTCGAGGAAGTCATCCATGCTATGTAGCATGCTTACTCGCCCAATGCCGCTCCCTTTATAGCCCCCAAAGGGAAGCTCCATTCCTTTCGCGGTAGGGCTGGTACAGTTGACACCAACCATACCTGCTTCCAGCATGGTACTGACCCGGACAGCTCTATCCAAATCTTTGGTGTATACCGCAGCATACAAACCAAGCTCCGAATCGTTGGCCTTCGCTATGGCTTCTGCCTCAGTCTCGAAGGTGTTAATGCAGACAACAGGACCAAATATTTCCTCTTTCATGACCACTGCATCTTCTGGCTGTTCAAGAAAGATCACTGGCTTAAAGAAATTGTCTTCTGGGGACTTGCTTTGAACCGACGTCAATTCTTTACCGGTTTCTCTTCCAAGCTTGATATACTTTTCAACAACTTGAGATTGAGCGCCGTCTGCGAGCGGTCCGTAATTGATGGTGGGGTCGGTTGGGTCGCCATCTACTCGTAACTCAGCCAACTGCTTATACTTGGCTAGGAAGGCATCAGCGATGCTCTTTTGCACATAAATACGAG
The DNA here is from genome assembly GCA_003369665.1 of Coleophoma cylindrospora. NCBI lineage: Eukaryota > Fungi > Ascomycota > Leotiomycetes > Helotiales > Dermateaceae > Coleophoma > Coleophoma cylindrospora. The sequence goes on from PDLM01000001.1 coordinate 1,092,814, forward strand.
AATTGGCGAAGCAGGTCTGGCCACTAAGAAAGTTGATACTATTCTCCGTGTCTTTGGCAGCAGCCTCCAAATCTGCATCCTCGAATATAATAGCAGGAGACTTTCCGCCGAGCTCGAAAATGACGTTCTTTAGGTTGGAGTCCGCAGATGCCCTTTGGATTGCTCTCCCTACTCGAGAAGAGCCAACAAAAGAAAGTACACGAATGTCCATGTGATGAGCGATTGCCGAGCCACATTCCCCACGGCCAGAAAGAATGTTTATGACTCCAGGAGGAAATCCAGCCTGTGAAATCAAGGCAGCCATTTTCGCTGACTGTGTTTGAATGAGCTCGTAAAACCTTACGGGAAAAGGCCACTTACCGTCAGTGGTGCCTTTTCACTACTTTTCAAGACAATGGTGTTTCCAGCGGCCACGGCTGGAGCGACACGCTGTGCTAAATACACAACAGGGACGTTCCAGGTGGTAATTGCAGCAACGACTCCAAATGGTTGCCTCAAGACCAAGTTCATGTAGCCTGGGGTGTTCATACTTGATTCTCCCTGGGGATAGGCTGCTTGAGCGAAATAGTCGAAGAACGTGTTCGCATAGTAGGCGTCAAAATATGTAGACACCGGTCGTCCCGTAGAAAGGGCTTCTAGATATGCGAGTTCATCCTTTGCTTCTAGCACCAATTGTGCAAGACGAGCCAAGGGTTTTCCTCTCTCAGCCGGCGAGAGCGACGACCATGAAGGGAATGCCGACTTTGCTGCTGCAACAGCAAGATCTACGTCTTCTTTTGTGGCATCATGCACTATATCTCATCAAAAAGATTCTCTGGAATTCGAGTCAGGCACTATATATACCTTTGGCGACATGATCTCCAGTTTTTGTTGAAACCAAGTCAAAGGTTCCGTTACTCGTGGATGGTACAAACTGAAAGTATTAGAAATGATTGGAAGCTATGGACCGGCCAGTTTCTGCTTACCTTTCCATTGATAAACAGACGAGTTTCGATTGGCTCTGCCATATTTAATACTCGAGTATATTCAATGTCGTGTATCGAGGCATTCAAGGGATGTTAGATCTCATATAGGAAAGCCAACCAACATGGAAACCCGTACCCTGATAAACTTCAAGCATATTACGAAATATTAACTAGGCTCTTGGGTAGAGGGTTTCTGAGGTAGTTCACCCTTGGGGTCCTAAATGTGGGTATGACAGGGAGCGGGAACGATCTTCCGATGAAGTACTCGTCTCCACAAACTCTTGCGCCAAGGAATAAGTGTCCAACTTGCTTGCGCCAGCTTGTCGTAGGAAACTCTGGCAGGTGGTTGTAATAATTGTTGCTGTTCGTTATCCTCTGAACTCAACAATATCTTGTTGATGGCGAACTTGTTACGGGCCAGTAAATAAGAGATCTTCCACTCCCATAACTCCAAGCTTGGTCCGGTTCCCGCCTCAAAGAATAGTCTCCAGATTGGGCTCTCCCTTGTACTATTCACCTGATCATGGCCGACTACGATTTTATTATAGTTGGAGGTATATACACAATTCCCTTTCCAACTGCAATGCTAAACACACTCAGGGGGCACATCGGGATGCGTACTTGCATCACGCTTGGCAAACACGTGTGCAGCCCCTACTGTACTTCTCCTTGAAGCCGGGGGCAAAACCGATGATCCCTCTTACCTTTACCCGGCTGACAGGTTTTCGCTTGCCTTCGATGAACCTTCTCTAAACTGGCAGTATAAGACAGAGCCTCAATCGCAATTGAAAGGTCAGCAGATTGATTATTCCAGGGGAAAAGGTCTTGGTGGAAGCTCGGCAATCAACTTCTGTGCATGGCTTATTGGAGGCGAGGAGGAGTTCAATGAATGGGCAAGGCTAGTTGGTGATGATGCTTTCGATTGGAAACACACGAAGGAGAGATTGAAGAAGATTGAACATTGCCACCAGGAGATTCCGGCTACGTACCAAAAGTACGTCAATCCAAAAGTAGAAGGTGATTAATCTGACCTCTTTTAACTCTCAACATTGACATTGAAATAGACCATGGAACCGCTGGTGCACTACATCTTGCCTATGGCGAAAATTGGGAACCAAATATAGTGAACACCTTCCAGGCTGCCGAACAATGCAATATGCCCCTGAATCCCGACATTAACTCTGGGAACCCTATTGGCTTCGGCATGGCACCGGCATGTATCTATGACGGAAGAAGGCATAGTGCATCTTCGGCTTACCTTTCTGACCATCCTCCTAACATGACCATCCTTCTCAATTCCATGGTCGACAAGATACTATTTTCAGGGAGTACAGCAATTGGAGTTAGAACCACCACTGGTCTGAAATTCTATGCGCGAAAAGAGACGATCCTGTGTGGCGGCGCTATCAACAGCCCTCAATTGTTGATGCTCTCAGGCGTTGGGCCAAGCGAGGCGCTTCGCCAGCATGACATCCCTGTGATACAAGATCTTCAACAAGTAGGGAAAAATCTTCAGGATCACTGCTTTGCCGCGTGTACTCTCTTGCAGAAGCCATGGACAAATGAAAGAACGGCATTCGAGTATAACGGAGAAGCGAAGCGGGCCGCAAAAGTAAAAGACAAAATGGATGGGACCAATACAATGTCGATGACTTATTCTCCAGTTCCTATGGGTTGGTTCAAGCGGGATTCGATCTATGATTCCTCTGAATTTATGGCCTTGTCAAAAGCAACACAGGAATTCTTGTTGAAGCCGACCGTAGGACTATTTGAAATCTCTACAGTAAGTCAACAAACTATCTGTGGTCTTGTAATTCATCTATACAACGGCTCTATCATAGGGATCCTCATTAGTTGAGGTTTTGTTGCTTCTAAACACTGAAAATGCCGCAAAATCAGAATATAGTTGGCTCGAGAACTGAGTTCATCTGACAAATTTATGGGAAACTAACTGTCAACAGCACGCGCCGCTCCTTTTCAAGGGAGACTATTCACCACAGCCCAACGACAGATTCTTCACAGCAATGGCCTACGTCATGAATCCGCAATCCACAGGGACGGTGCTTCTGTCATCAACTAACCCACTGACGCCGCCAAAGATCAATCCAAACTTCTTGTCTCATTCATTCGATCGACGAGTAGCTATCGAAGGTATGCTGCAACTGATGACCTTCTTGGAAGCCCCCGCATTCCAAGAAGATACTATCAAGATGATCGGGTGCCCAAAGAGTAGGTCGGAAGAAGACGTGTGGGTAGGTCCTACTTCTTTGTAAAAGGTATAGTTGCAATCAAGCTAACCAGAATAGGACTACATCTCCACCAATTTGGGAAGCTCCTGGCACATGAGTTGTACAGTAAAAATGGGAAAGACCAAGGATGATGGTTGCGTTGACTCTTCCTTCGGAGTGTTTGGCGTCAATAGGCTGAGAGTTGCTGACCTTAGTGTTTTGCCACTGCTTCCAAAGTAAGTACATCCTGGATAGTCTAGCAGGTGCACCTTCCTAAAGATGACAGCAACCATACACAATCGACGGCATATCTTATCGGAGAGACTATTGCCGAGAAGCTAGTTACTGAATATGGGCTGCAGGCAGGGAAAGTTGTTTCGCCGAGGCTTTGAAAGACAGCATTAATCGAGGTCCTCGGCTTTTGGCATTCAGATCTACCCTAAAAGCTGCTTCATACTGCGCCGTTATCATCGAATATAAACGTCCATTCTCTTCTCAAGTACTGATTTCCTTAAACCGCCACCCTAGTTTGACGTTGACTACTTTGCAGCTCTGTCGTTACACGTGGTGGCGACTTAAGCCGGAAATGATGTTAATCTATTTCCTGGGAGCGTGATCGTTGAACGGCACCTCGAAACACTGCCGAATACCTGTCGTCATTGATTGATAACGGAAGTCCGCAAATCTATGATGTTGTATTTGTCCTGTGCCTCCTGCATGGTTCTTCAGTGGCCCTCGTGTGATTGGCCCATGCCTCCCATCGGTTCAGGGGACCCGACAGGTATATCCGCTAGCCTGAACTCGCTCCAAAGGGACACTGCAGAAAAATCGACAAGCTTCAAACCCCAGCGGCAATTGAGGTCCTGCAGCTGTCAGCATGGATTCTTATCTCCCAAAGCCTCGAGTCAGTGTTAAGAAAGATAAGCAGGGAAGGAATCTCACCCTCCTCCCGAGATCTTGGTTTATATCAAGAACATGGTCTTTGGCCCGAACCGAGAGCTACAAGTGATCTAGATTGTCAAGGAGTTTCCAAAGTACCTACAAAATGGGCAAATTCGCAGACTTCATGAAGAAGTTGGAGGTAAAGCCCACCGACGATGAATATGAAGCCATTTCAACCAGCAGATGGGGCAACAAGGTACGGATGATAATCATTATACCCCCCCCCCCTTGGCCCCAACAGCTGAAAGCTTACTTATGTCACTTCAGGATGTATACCCAATCGCCCACGACAAGAGAACATATGATGTTCTTGCCTTCTACGCATATTGGGGTATGCCCGCAATCAGAAAGATTAGAAGAAAGCTTTCTTACCAATTATAGGCACTTGTGGCATCTGCGTAACCTCATTCACGATTGGAAGCAGTTTGATAGGCATTGGTTTGACAGCTGGGCAGGCGATGGGAGCAGTGGTATGTACCTGCCAAGTTATACTTGCAAGTATGGGGGCTGACGATCATGACTTTAGTTGGTTGGCACATTTGTGGCCTCGGGGAATGCTTACCTGGCAGGAACGCCGGGTGTCAAACACCATCTTGGCTACGGCATGCTTGGGAGAGCGAGTTTTGGCATGTGGGGTTCCTACTTCTGTGTCATGCTCAACGTCTTTCAATCGTTTGTGTTCTACGGGACTCAGATGTACTTTGGAGGTAGGTTTCAGCTGTGCGACTTCACTCTGAAGACCAGCTCAGTCGCTAAATCCTTTGCAGGAGAGGCCATTTGTATTTGTCTATCTGCGATTTTCCCTACTTTCCTGAGAATGAAGAATACTCTTCCAACAAGGTTAGTTTCTTCGACATGAAGCCGTTGAACCAATGCTTATCTTACTAGTGCTGGAATCACTACTCAAGCTCTTGTCGGGTTTGTTCTTTTCATTATCGTATACTTCCCAATCATCTGGTACATTCCACCACATCGCATTCAGAAATTCCTCGAGCCGGCATTGATCATCGCAATGGCCACAATGCTTGGGATAATGGGATGGGCTGTAGCAGCCAACCATGGCCCGGGGAATCTCGTTTCTCCAGCAATAGCAATCACGAAGTACGAGGCTGGATTCAAAATGGTTCAGGGTATCACTTCGATTGCAGGCACATATACAGGGGGCAGTGACCGTGTGTCAGATTGGACTCGCTATGCGAAATCGCGACATGCCGCCACACCAGCCATGCTGACTTGTCTGCCCATTACCGTAACACTGACAGCTTTGGTTGGTGTGATAACAACTTCCGCGACTACACACTATCTGGGAACTGTACAATGGTAAGTTCTTTCCTTGCACTTGAGAGAACCTCGCTAATGCCTGGCAGGAACCCACTCATCATGCTTCAAGGTGTGCAACAAACAATGTATACACCCGGATGTCGTGCAGGTACCTTTTTTGCAGGACTTGGACTTCTCTCCGTGACTATCTTTGTCAACTATACCCAGAACTGCGTCTCCAGCGGTATGGATCTTGCAATGCTAGCACCAAAATATCTGTCTCGACGCCGAGGATCCATCATCTTCTCAATCCTTGGTATTATTGCCCAACCCTGGCGTTTTCTGACACAAGCAGCAACATTTATCACCGTGCTTTCTAGCTTTGGGGTCTTCATGAGTCCCGCTGCTGCTGTTCTGATGTCGGATTTCTGGCTCGTGAGAAAGACGAAGTGGAACATACCAGACCTCTATCGACCAGGGGGGATCTATTGGTACACAGCTGGAGTCAACTGGCGAGCTTTTGTTGCTTATTTCCTCGGCATGTTTCCCGCACTCCCGGGGTTTGTCAATGCTGTCGGTGGCTTGCCTGTCAACGAAGTCTGGGTACGATTCTACCAAGTCAGCTACTTCTTCGGCTACATCGTTAGTGGACTTCTATACTGGGGCCTTTGTACTCTATTTCCTCCAGAAGGACTTGGTGAGCAGGTTGACATTGACGCAGACATATTTGTGATCCAAGGTCTTGAGGGTGAGGCTAGTGAGAATGAGAAGGGTATGCCGAGTCCGGAAGTTGGTGCTGCCAAGATGGAATAGATAGCTGGGTTTCTGATTTGTACAATGATTAACCAAGCCAATAATCTAGGGATTCACTCTCAACGCTTTGAACGATTCGTTACATGCATATCAAGTTAATAAGGTATAGTTGACTCAACAGGCTTGATTACTTCGTAGAAATCCCAATGTTTCCAGTATCCTAAACTTGACAATAGCTGTCTTTCATAGACGTGACCTCTTTCCTAGCTAACCCAGAATTCTCTCGCGCCTTTGATTGAAACTAATAGTTTTTGTATTATTGGCATAATATCTATCCATCCTAATTGTACAAAGCTTGATGTACACATAAATCAATCCATTCCCGAAATACGCTTTTGATTATCCAAGGCCGAATACTTCAAGATCTAAGTCTTTCCAGATCCTGTCTCTAATCCATACCAAAGGCATTTCAATCATCTATAATCTGGATGCCACCTCATACTGTGGCAATGTTGAGCTTGTTTCGAGCGAAAAAGCATCCGGTAGAGCACGACCACCCGTCCAAGCCAAATAATAGCCACGCAGGCCTTCGGCTCGACGAATCCCTAAAAGTTAAGCGACCGAGTTTCTCGATAGCGTTATTTTTTCATTTGTCACATAAAATAATTCTCCTAATAAATGCCTTCGACTCGTATGACGTATCGAATAAAAGCGGAGTTGCACGTAAGGAGTATTACGCGTTGGGTTTTCTGGGTTCGATGGACTTTCTGCTCGGAATGGGTGGGAATCGAGTGGGTAAGGGCTGAGAAAGACCTATGAAGCCAGAGCGCTGGAATCTCCTCCCAATCGTCCCTTCTGTAACCATCCCTTCTTTCACAATGTTACCTCCGAATTTATCAAAGAGCGTTCAGTAATGCAGCGACAATGTATAGATCTGGATACGAGTAAAGTGAAATGCTTCATGTTTCAAGCTTCAGAACTTTATCAAAATAAATTGCATGGCGCATTATTGATGAGCCATATCCATCAATTAGCTGAGCATAAATGCGCAGATTGCTCAATACTATTACAAAGTACGCTATCATCTCCCCCAAACAGCCTTTGCAAACTCACTCACGAAAGCGATCCCTTCTGCCCTCCATGTATCATTCTCAGCATAGCTTCCAAACCCATCCCCATCCACTGTGAATACCATATTCATCCCTTCGCCGCCACCAGTGGTAGAATTATAAACTGGCCAAGCGGCTACATTCTCAAGGCCATTCTGATTCGGGTCAAGCGTAGTGATGAAGCCCACGATGCTCTTTGAAATTTGAGATGCAAGATTGACAAACGCTGCTCGCTTCTCAGGCTCCGTCGCGTTTGGGAATGGCGAGGTAGCATAGCCCGTACCGTTAATGTTATCAAAGACGAAGGCGACTTCCTGGAAATGGGTAGCACCGATGTATGATGGTACGCCCTCGACCGTCACGTCGAAGCGGTAGCTGTAGCTAGGCACTGAAAAGTGCGACCAGGCTTGATTGGAAGCACGGCGGGGCCCGTGCACAATTATGTCGCTGAAAGAAGCAAAGGAGCGTCTGAATTGAAGGCCGAGGACGCTGGTGAGTGCAGATGTGTCGGTCAGAAGCTCTGGGAATGTTGTCAATGATGGTTGGCCTATAGCAGGGATGTTGGGATAGAGGTAGCTAATGATAGTATTGGCAAAGGTAGAGATTGAGGATGGGTAGGTGGTGGTATTGACAGCGGCGATAAACTCTTCGTCCCTAAGACGTATTAATCTCGATACCGTGCTAGAGAGACGGTAGATACGTACGTAGAAATATTGTAAACTCCAAATGCAGAGCCTTCATCCGAGTTTGTGCCAATGAGCAGTGGCACTTGCACGAAATTGCCAGCCGCAAGTTGATCAGATGGCCAGGTTGCGAGAAAGTCACCATCAATCATGGGGTAGTATGATCCAACAAGACTGCTATTAAAGAAGGAGTTGAGTGATTCAAAAGGTAAATATCGGAGACAGTTGAGTGATGTGGTATTCTTTGTTGAAGCGCAAGTAGTGTTGGCCAGAAGTTCATCATATATGGTTTGGTAGACAGTAGAGTTGTAACCACCTGGAAGCACTGAGGGAAAGAATGCAACAGCAGGTCCTCCAGATTCCGCAATAGCAGCTCGGAAAAGTCCATCATCGCGACCTGATAATTTAATTAGTTCGGATAATGCATATGCAACGATTTCTTACCATTGAACGCCAGTAGTTGGGCTCCAACACTCAAGCCACCAGCACTCTCACCCCATATTGTGACCTTGGATGGATCTCCACCGAAGGCAGCGATGTTCTCTTGGATCCAATGCAAAGCGAGTCTCTGGTCTCTATAGCCATTATTGGCAGCACCTCCTTCGAGGGCTTCTTTGCCACCAAGGAAGCCCCAACCACTAAGTCGATACTGGATACTGACTCCAATCATGGGTTGTCCAATATCGACACTGTTCTGTACAATATAGCTAAGATTGTATCGTTGATCATTAGAACCCCCTTCGTAAAGACCACCCCCATGAATCCATACCGCTACGGGAACGCTGCTGTTCAATGTGACACTGCTGGGTTTGATTACGTTCAGATAGAGGCAATCCTCAGAGAGGATATGTGCACTTCCTGGGGGGTCAATACCAGTATTGAAAGTATCATCAGTGCCATAGCCAACACAGAGGGATGGATAAGATATTGCAGCTTTTGGAGTTGACCAGGTAGTGTTCAATGAAAGTGGAGCCCGGAAACGGAGCTCATCCACTGGCGGCTATAAAACTCTGAGATTAGCCGAGCTATGACTACGGAGACTAAAAGAGTGGGATACCTGAGCAAAGGGCAAACCGAGGAAATAGTCCTGGGTGTAGAAGTCGTTATGAAGTCCTGTATATGTTCCATTCTTGACAGTGACCGTTGGGGTTGAGCTACGTGCGTGAAGTGCCCCTTGATTAACCTGATATCATTGTTAGGAGTGGCACACTGCACGGCAATGCTGAACTTACAGCAGGAGAGGCAATACACGCGCCAGTGAGCAGAGCAAGACCAAGCGAAATATACATTATGGATGTCAATTGCAACCGAAGTGTCTTAGCCAGAAGTTGATCACGAACATTGACAACGGGACGAAACCAGGACGTTAAATAACGCCAGTTCATCAGAAATCCAGTATCCAAAACCCTTGTTACAAATCATTACAAACAACCAATTCTCAAGCATCCTTCCCACGGCATTGCAACTCCACAAGGTGGATACTATATCATGATGAGCTTCGTGCTTTGCGGCTAAAGAACCGGCAACCAAGGTTCTGCAAGTTTTGAACCAATAGAACTACGGCAACAGGCCTTGGTTCATAAAGTCAATGGCCATGCTGATCACCGTCTTGGGAATTGATATGCTTGCAGAACAGTCGGAGAAAAGACGGCTTGCCGACGACCCCAGTCCTGCAGATCACGTTCGAACTGATGCGGGGCACAACGCGGGGTTTTGCTACTTTGCGGAGATCCGAAGCCCGGAGAAGAGGACCAGATGGGGAGCAAGTCGGGCCGTTTGTGGAATTGAGGGGATTGTCGTTCTTAATAACGGCAGTTGAGGTCATTCTGAGACATACGTGAGCAATCACAAATGTTTGTAGCTGAGAAGCCAAGATAAGTGGTATTGTTTGTTGGGCGAGGGACTAAGTCGAGGATCACGTGCTCTTCTCAAAAACCTCATCAACGGTAGACATCCACTAGTTCTATACAGATATTTAATGGTATGGCTTCATCCAATTGCATTGCATTTGTTCCATCGGTATCAATACGAAAGACCCTATGAACTATCAAGGACGTCCGCATCGTCCCAATCGCTGTCTTCGATTACAACAACTGGTGGCCCTGGTTTCTTGGGGGTAGCTGCATGGCTTTTGCATAGCGATGATTTTTGAGTGGCATTGCTCACCACCGAGCCTGTATCCGAATCATCAGAAGCTTCAAAATCGAGGTAGCTTTCTCCAAGTTCAGGATTGAGCTTCTGAAGGCGTCGAATTTCCTCCTCCAGCTGTTCGTACTCCGCTTCGTCTTCTTGGTCAGAACCTTCGACCAGTGTTTGTGATGCTGTGATTTGCTTCTTCCGGCTTCGCTTGACCTTAAGGAGTTTTTCAACCTCTTTTTGACCTCTTAACCGAAGCGTGAGCTCTTTCATAACATCTACCCATCGCATCTCTACCTTGCATTTGGGACAATTCCCACTTGTTGGTACCATTGCGTCCTCATCGTCATTAGCCAGGAATTGCCTGCTTAGACATGTCAAATGAGTGACTGCTTGGCATCCTTCGGTTGGGCAAATGGTGTACATCCCCAGGTCATGCTCGAGAACTGCGCTGCAAATACTACATGAACCCTCCTGTTCAAAATCGACAATCTGCTTTCCCTTTTCCACATGCGGTTTCTGGCTGATGTAGTCAATATCAATGGCACCTATTCCATGATCTAGCCTCTTCCCATCTTGAGAAGGGCCCGGGTCTTTCGAGGCAGGAAAATCTATCATAACGGGTATAGTATCAGGAATAGGCGCTGTAACCTGACGGTCCCATTTCAGCCATGCTTTGTGGACATCTTCAGTGAAGAATCGAAGCTCAAGCGGCCATCGCGAGAAGGAAGGAACGCGCAAGAGGAGGTGCAGATTTGACAGGCCGGAAGTAAGAGTGAGTCGCGGTCGCTTAGGGTGCCCGGAGGCCTTCTTCTGGGTCGAATTGCTTATGCGGGACTCTGGTGGTATATGGGTGGTGATATGAGGGTTCTGCCATGCCCATCTACTACCATTAGCCAACAGGCCAGTGCAGCGTCAGACGATAGTGAGCCGCCAGCCTGCAAGAGCATGCTCCACGTGACAAAGCACACTTACTCGAACTGGAGAGCAGCAAGTTGGCTGGGGAAGCCGGTCACAATACACGTCATCTCCCATGGTCTGAGACTCTTCTTGCTTGTTTTGACGGCACCGCCTTTGGCAACGCCATTGTGTTGGCGAAGGCGTCTTACTGCTGCAGTTAGTGCTCGCTGTTGGCTGAGGAATAGCAGCGCGTCAGTACCTGGGTTTGGAGTGGAGCCAATATATAGAGTGCCGGTCTTGGTGACGGTGGATCGGAGGAGATAGCAGCAGTAGAATGCTGGAATAGGGCGATCCAAAGGCATCACATGAAGCTGATGCGCAGCGACAGGGTTGAACACTGACGACGAGAACCGGCGGGCGTCGTCGACAGTGAACGAGCGCGTCACGTTTTTCCCGGAAGGCCAACGGTGGCGCTAAGGCGTCACGCAGCCAAGGCCATTCAGACGAACTTGCTCGGGTGAAGTCAGCAACGGAGGCAGGCTGCATCCAGAAGTCTTGCTTGCTCAGCTCAGCGCGGCCGGGAGGAGCAGGCCCGGATGATGAGTGCTGGAGGCTGGAGGGCGCGATGGGCGATGCGAACAGCGAGCGCTGCGACAGAGGTTATCAGATCATCTCTGGCATAGGCTAGGCAGGCATGTAGGTACCGTCCGGCACGAAAGGTTAAGTCGGCGCTGAGCTGCCTCACGGTCAGGTGACCTGGGCTTGAGTTGAGAGCAGCTGGACGGTAGGGCGAGAAATAAATAAGGTACAGGGCCAGCATGTCCTGTCCGCATGTTTCCGGCCTAGCACGGAAACATGCATTTCGTACGGAAGGCCCATCGCGACAGACGTCAGTAGCTTCTCATTGGCTCGCTAAGCCCAGAAACGGGGCTGATAGGGATTCTGGGTCTATGCAATATCTCAATATCAAATCCATTGTCGCCAACTTGCCCTGCGCGGCATGGGCCACGGGAGAGAGCGAGCTGATGGGCATTGCGAAATATGCTCCTGTACCTGCACTGCTCCTGGCTGGTGGCAGCACGAACCCTGGCGGGTCGAGGCCACAAGAGCCATTGTCCAAGTAAGGTTGTGCTTGGCGCAAGCTTTGCATCATTCGACCTGTCTTTTCCCTTGCCTAGTCTGGCACTGGTGTGCTCAGGCAGCCGAAGTTCTGGCTCTGGCTCTGGCACCGTCGTGCAAGGCTCCGCCAACTCGCTCGCCGCACCCACTTCGTACTTCCACTTTACTTCCGCCAACTGAATCGTATCGTTCCTCCTCCACCACCTTCTTGCCTCACACCAGCGCCTCCCATCCCTCTGACCAAGATCCCACTGCGACACCTATCTACCCGCCGACCCAGGCCATTGTAGCCCGCCCATCTTCTTTGAGACTGTCTGCATGATTGTGCCGCTATGCAGTAAGCTCCTTCGCATTGCGCTGCTATATTACTGTTGAAAGGGACCGGTGTGTTGGGGAGGGGAGTACCGACCTATCTCGACAGGTCTTTCTCCAGACTACCATTGCGATTCACTCCTCGATGTCTACGATTTGATTTATATCCACCCTGCGACCGATTCCTCACTCCGAAACGAATCTCAACCTTCTTCCCTCCGAATCTGCCGTCATGGTACAAGTACCGATGAGCATGGCGCCGGCTGCTCCAGCTATGCGAGCTTCGCCGGCCAGTGGCCACAACAGCAGCACTCCCTCTGCAAGAACGAAACCGAATGCGAATGGCAATCCTGCTTCGGCTCCTCTGCCTCTCAGTGCTCTGCACTCGGCACCCATGGATCTGCGGAGCGTGGAGAGGAGGGGAGTACCTACAGCCAGCCGAGAGTCGGCCAAGAGAATTCGACCTCATGGTTTATTGGAGGCGCCTACCTACAGACCGACCGAAGCAGAGTTCAAGGACCCGTACGAATATATAAAGAAGATTGCTCCTGAGGCGTCACAGTTCGGTATCTGTAAAGTTATTCCACCAGACTCCTGGCAGCCCGATTTCGTGGTCGACACTGAGGTATGACAACTCTAGCCCGACTTGGTACCTGATGCTATCCTGCAATATCAAGACTAGCTTGCGGCGAATACAGATGAGCTCCGTGAATGATGGCTAATATTTGGCAGCGCTTCCATTTTCGTACCCGAAAGCAGGAGCTGAATCAGGTCGAAGGAGGTAAGACTTCGCAAATATTCCGTAGTTGGCCAACCTAACATATTCGCAGGAACAAGAGCCAATCTAGCATATTTAGATCAGTTGGTCAAGTTCCACAAACAGCACGGCACGAATCTCAATCGATTTCCCAGCGTCGACAAGCGTCCCCTCGATCTATACAAACTCAAGAAGTCCGTCGAGGCTCGAGGTGGCTTCGAGAAAGTGTGCAAGCTGAAGAAATGGGCAGAAATTGGCCGAGACTTGGGATACAGTGGAAAAATCATGTCATCTCTATCAACGTCACTCAAGAACTCGTATCAAAGATGGCTCTATCCATTCGAGCAATATCTGGCAGTGGCAAAACCAGGAGTGCACCAACAATTGGAGTTTGAATATGGTGGTCCCCTAACACCATCGCCTGCCAATTCGCCCTTGAAGAAATCGCACCAACACGCACCAACAAGTTTACGTGCCGATTCTCCAGCAGTTCGTGCCTCGGACGCACTGAATGATCGCATGAAGGAGGAACCCGAGAGCAATAGTGTGAAGAAATTTCCAAATCTCGACCCACCCCCTCAAGCAACTCCTCCACCTGTCACTGGAGGTTTCACCGCGGTCAACGCACGTGGTTTTACGCCTGTCAATGCCGCACCGGCTGTATTCACTCCTGTCAATGCAAATAGAAGAGACCGTGAAGAAAGTAGCTTCAACGGAACACCCCCCCGAAGACAATTCGGTAGTCCTACTCCTTCAGCGAAGAACACGCCCGATTATCGGCCATCGGCTTTGAGTCAAACCTCAGCTGCGAATGGATTCACATCAAACCCAATATTGAAGAGGCAGATGAGTCATGACAGTATAGACTCTCGAACCGCCAGTCAACCACCCGAGGACGCCGAAAATGGAGGGCGACGAAGCAAGCGTCTAAAGAAAGGTACGTCTTGAGAAGTATTTAGATGGATCACTTGCATTATCAATATTTTAGAAGCTTTGTGAAGCGTTATCGCATGTACTAACATCCTCTCAGAAACTGTGCCTACCGTTGCTGGTTCTCATATGACGCTCTTCCGGCCCCAAGCTCCGAGAATACCTGGGGATGGATCAGCAGCTCCTGGAGAGGTGAGTGAATCAAAATTGATATATGTGACATATTCTCACTGTCTACAGAAATGCGAAACCTGTGGGAAGAAAGATGACAAGGACAAGTTTTTGATCTGTGATGGATGCGAATATGGTTACCACCGATACTGTCTTGACCCTCCCGTCAATCACAAACTAGAACACGATTGGTACTGTCCTCGATGTCTTGTTGGAGACGGCCAGTTTGGTTTCGATGATGGTGGAATCTACTCACTAAAGCAGTTTCAAGACAAGGCTGCAGATTTCAAGGAGGGATACTTTCGGAACAAGATGCCGTTCGATCCTGTTCTCAATTGTCCTCGACCTGTCACAGAGGATGACGTTGAGAGAGAGTTCTGGCGACTTGTATCAAGTATCGAGGAGACTGTGGAAGTTGAGTATGGAGCAGATATCCATTCGACTACCCACGGAAGTGGCTTTCCAACAATTGAGAAAAACCCTCAGGATCCGTATGCAACACACCCATGGAACTTAAATATCATGCCCCTACACGGTGAATCTCTTTTCAAACACGTCAAGCGCGAGATATCGGGAATGACCGTGCCTTGGCTTTATGTCGGAATGGTCTTTTCCACATTCTGCTGGCACAACGAAGATCATTATGCTTACTCGGCAAATTATCAACACTTTGGAGCTACCAAGACATGGTATGGCGTTCCGGGTGCAGATGCAGAGAAGTTCGAGACAGCTATGCGAGAGACCGTTCCCGAGTTGTTCGAGACTCAACCAGATCTCCTCTTCCAATTGGTGACGTTATCGACACCCGAGGATCTGAAAAAAGCCGATGTCAAGATCTACGCTCTTGATCAAAGAGCTGGCCAATTTGTGATAACTTTCCCACAGGCTTATCACGCTGGATTTAACCACGGGTTTAATTTCAACGAAGCCGTAAACTTCGCGCCAAGAGATTGGGAGCCTTCTGGTGATGCGGGTGTCGAAAGACTGCAACAATTCAGACGCCAGCCATGCTTTTCTCATGACGAACTCCTGTGGACAGCCGCAGAAGGCGCAGCCACTGGCGGCTTTACCATACAGACTGCAAAGTGGCTTGCTCCTGCCCTCGAGAGGATGAAAGATCGCGAACTCGCTCAAAGGAAGGCTTTGATCGATAAGCACAGAGAACATGCCCACAAGGAAGGCGACAAAAACCTTCCTTGTGTCATAACTGACACAATCGAAGGTGCTGGGCCTCGATGCCACCTCAAATTTAGTGTCGATGAGACAGATGTTCCCGAGGACGAATATACCTGTTTCTATTGTAAGGCGTACGCTTATCTGGCTAGATATAAGTGCGAAACAAGTGGCAAGATCATGTGTCTTCTTCACGCTGGCAATCACGAATGTTGTTCAATGTCCGAAGATCAGCGATATTCTGGGGAAAACCATACTCTTCACTATCGTCGAACTGATGAAGCAATGTCAACCATTTACCAGAAAGTTGCCGAGAAGGCCAACCTTCCAGAACAGTGGGAGTTGAAGGTGGAAAAGACCCTCGAAGATGAAGCTACGCCAGCACTCAAAACTCTGAGAACGATTTTAAACGAAGGCGAGCGCATCCCATATGATCTACCATCACTTCCTGTGCTCAAATCTTTCGTTGAACGCTGTAACGAATGGGTGGACGAAGCGACAAACTATATCGTCCGGAAGCAGCAGAATCGCAGAAAGAACGAAAAGGCATGGCGTAAGGGAAGTAAGGCGGCTGAGATGGAAGAAAAAGAACGCGAACATCGCAAAGTTGAGAACGTTATCAAACTTTTAAAGGAAGCAGACAAGATTGGTTTTGATTGCCCAGAGATCACACAACTTCGCGAACGCGCCGATGCAATCGAGACATTCCAGCGCGACGCAGCAAAGGCTATCGAGAGTGTAATTCTCCGGACGACCACCGAGTTCGAAGAACTACTTGAAATAGGCAGGGGATTCAACGTGGATATGCCCGAAATCGAAAAGCTTGATAAGATCTTACAGCAAATGAAATGGAATGATCGAGCTCGGGAGAATCGCGGTAAATTCCTCACGCTCGATGAGGTGGCTGATCTGATCGAGGAGGGTGTGAAGCTTGAAATCCCGGAGTACAACGATTTCTTGAATTACTATAAAGAACAGAAGGCAGCGGGAACGTCCTGGGAAATCAAAGCTAAAGAGCTTATGAGTGCCGAAATGGTCCATTACCCGCAACTGGAAGCTTTGTCGAACCAAGCACAAGCAAATTCCTTGCCTGTTTCGTCTTCGACCTTGGCTGCAGTTGATCAGATCCTCAACAAGCAACGAGAAGCACACCGACAGATCATCTCCCTTGTAGAAGGGAGTCGGAAGGAAGATTATAACGAGCGCCCCAAATATTCTGATGTTCGTGAGACCATGGAGCGCTTGACAGAGCTTAACAGCAAGCCAAATGGTACACTCGACCTTGAGAAGGAACAAAAGCGACACGAGGATTGGATGCGAAAAGGCAAAAAGCTTTTCGGCAAAGCTAATGCCCCACTTCATATCTTGAAGACGCATATGGAGTATGTCTTGGAGCGCAATACCGATTGCTTCGAGGTGCATCATGACAAGCCACGTCTCCCTGCCGAGCCTGCTTCAAGAGAACAGACACCCGAAGCTCCTGGATCTGACTCAAAGTTGCATAGTTGGGAAGACCCGCGCTTCAGAGAAGTCTTTTGCATTTGCCGACGCATCGAAGCCGGTATGATGATAGAGTGTGAGTTATGTCACGAATGGTAAGAGACCCCGAAGCATTTAAAATGCGAATGCTAACGATCATAGGTACCACGGCAAATGTCTGAAGATTGCTCGAGGCAAGGTCAAGGAAGAAGAAAAATATACCTGTCCCATTTGCGACTGGCGAATTCGGATACCTCGTGATGCTGCTCGACCAAAACTGGAAGATTTACAAGCGTGGCAGGACGAAATTCAAAATCTACCTTTCCAGCCTGACGAAGAAGACCTCTTGGCACAAATCATCGATCAAGCCCAAAACTTCCGTGCTCATGTTGCACCGTTTTGCAACCCTGTCATGGCAACGGCGGACGAATCCGAAACCCAGAGGTTTTATCTGCGAAAGATCGAAGGTGCAGAGATTCTATTAGCGTATGAGACCAACTTCTTCAAACAAGAACTTCATAAATGGTCACCTGTAGCACCTGAGCCACCGCCAATCCTCGAGGCGTCAAAGTCAACTAGAAAGCCTCGACCTACGAAGCTCCAGAAACTCATGGCAGCCCACGGGGTTGAAGATCCAAATGACTTACCGGCACCGCTGCGTACGAAAGCCCATTACTTCAGTCTAAAGCGCAGACCCTCAGAATCATCCTCGTCTACACAGCCTCAACCACTTCAGCCTCGTGAACAGACAGCTCGCTCCGATACTGGAACTCCAACTTCTCAAAACTTTTCCTCCCACGGTCATCCTCCGCACCCATCTTTCAGTTTCCCACCCAGCCATGAGCCACAGTTCAGTATGTCTGGCTCGAGCCCTCAAAGCACAAGTCCGGCATTCGCACCACATGCATATCTACATAATGTAGCTGGAACTGTTGGAGCCGCAATGTCGAACCCGGGATTCCCTGAAAATGCTACCAGACCAGCTATTTTCAAGGAGAGTAGCTTCTCGCCAATGGATAGTCGTTTGGATCAGCCTCTCGGCCGAGGTACTCTTACAAGCCCTGGTTTGAATGGAGCATTCATTATGGGAAGTGAAGCTCGAGCGTCATCCCTGGTTGACCCAAGCCTGGACCCTGCTTTGGGGAGCTCTGCCGGTCCGGGGGGGAGTCAAGATTTCGACCGGATGATTGAGAAGAAGACCTCGCCATCGATGTGGAAGTCAAGCTTGGATTCTCAGGATGTGGATCGAGCGGAGCGCGAAAATGCTGAGCGAGCTGAGGATGATGATATGGCATTGTTTTTCGATGATAATGGACCGTGATTGAGGTTTGGTGAAGATTGCTTGTTTGATGTTCGACTGTAATTATTTCTTTTGGCACGTTTTCATTCACGGGGCATGAAAGCTGGAGAGAAAGGATTGGCGTTGGCACTGAGCATCCCTGCTTTTCGGACGGGGCACATATAAGGAGTTCTGCGGGGTTTAGACCCGGGCTGGACTAAGGGCTCGGCGTGTATTCTTACGGTTTTTTTACTTGTTTAATTCCTTGCTTACTGCTCCTTTTTCCTTTGCTACCACCTGTCAATGCACGTTTTTATTAGCTATGTCTTAGCTTTGCATATCTAGGTCGAAATTCCTATAGGCTTCATCGCTGTAGAAAGTATGAAGCAATATTCGTACTCTCCGCACACATTGTGACTTGCAGCTTTACTTGAAGCGTCGTGGCTCAGGTCCACATTCAGACCCGTGCAATGGTTTGTATGGTCACAATCTTAGAAGATCTACCCACAAGAGGCAACAGCGCAAGTCCGATCTCACCGGATTTAAATTGTCTCGATCCTCTCCGTTCGCTCGGATTGGCGGAGAGAAGGGGGTTCGCTAAGTCGGATAGGATGAGGTCAGATTAACGGCCCTTACCACGGACCGGGGAGGCGCTTGGAGCTAAATGCAGAGTAGTGCCCATCACGGGCGTTCCTTGACGTAACGTAGGGCGAGCTGTTGATTGGCGGGAGAGAGGGTGGAGGGAAGGCTTGTCGGATTTTGGTGCTTTGGCAGTGGCATTGTATGCCCTGGCATGGAGGGGCGATTACGGTGGAGGTTTTATATAAGAGAGTGAGCGATCCTCTTGTGACGGGATGCACGACCTGCCTTCCAACGTATTTGAACGCAAAGCCTACGCAGAGATCTCTGGAAAGGCTCGTTTCAATCCTCCGAACGAAGCCTGGTCATCATCACCACTCGTCTTTTCTGCGACTCATCCAGCTGAAAAGTCAATTCTACCCATCCGCGCGCTTTGCACACACCATGTCGACCACCACCGCCTCCGGTTCCCAAAACCTTGCCGCCTACCTCACCGCTGCCAAAGGACCCTTCAGCGTCCTCCCTGCCCCGCAGCGTGTCCCCGCGGCCGGCGAGGTGCTGGTCAAGGTCCAGGCTTGCGCTCTGCAGCCCGCCGACGCGAAGGTCGCTAAACTGGCCGTCCTCCCCGTGGCGTACCCGACCATCTTGGGCTCGCCGGTAGCAGGCTTCGTCGAGGCTGTGGGCGAGGGCGTCCAGAAGGTGAAGGTGGGCGATCGAGTGGTCGCTTCAACTAGCATTTTTGAGAAGGGCGGCGACGAGCGGTGGGGTGGGGTTCAGAGGTTTGCGATTGTGTCGGAAAGGAATGCCATTGCGGTGAGTTCTTCTCTTTGCTTCCTCTCGGGAGCAAGTGCTGCAAACGGCGGACTAAATCGCATATGAAGATCCCCTCCTCTCTCTCCTTTGAGAATGCCTGTGCCACCGCCTCCCACAGCCCCGTTGCCGCCCTTCATGCCGTCGGCACGCTCAACATCCCCCGCGCCAGCAATCCCTCCGAGCCCGCTCCCCAAACCACCGGCACGATCCTCATCTGGGGTGGCAGCTCGGCCATGGGGTCCCTCGCTATCAGCTATGCCAAAAAGGCCGGCCTCACTGTCATCACCACCTGCTCGCGGCATAACTTCGACCTCGTGAAATCCCTCGGGGCGGACTTTGTCTTGGATTATAAGCGGCCCCAGGGAGATGTCGTGGCGGACCTGGTGAAGACCGCGAAGCAGGTCGGCGTCCCGAAGTATTGGTTCGATACCATCTCCCTCCCGGCTTCCATGGCTCCGCTGGTGGAGGTCATCTCGCAAACCACTGCGCCTGACCAGGCTGTCATGGTCTTGCATCTTAACCCCCCTTTCATGTTTGTGTCTTCGGTTACCATCCCTCCCAATGTGACGACGAAGCTGTACACTATCAGCTCGGCTGAGAAGGGAGACCCGGAGCTCATGCAATGGATGTTGGGTAAGGGAGGGTATTTGGAAAGAGGGCTGAACGAGGGGTGGTTAAGGGGTGTGCCACCGTTAGTGCTGGGGGGATTGGATCAGGTAGAAAAGGGGATTGAGATGTTGCATCGTGAAGAGGTTAGTGGGCAGAAGTTGGTTGTCCTTCCTTGGCAGGATTGAAGAAGGGAAACACAAGGGTAGGCTCGCTTAACTTTTTCTTCAGTTGACTATGAGACGAGATGATGTATAGGTTAACGCATGGCACGGGGAGAATACGTATGTTTTTGCTTGCATCGAAGATGTAAATACAAGTGTCTTGCTGAATTGTCAGGATGGAGATAGATATCATTGCGTGCATTGGTTTGGCATGTGGCATGAAATGTGCTTTTTAGACAGGGTGGGTTATTGTTTTAAGTCCTTAAGTCAAAACTTCCTCTTAATTTCCGCCGATGGAAAGAGATGAAGATTGACGGGAGTCAAAGGCTCTTTGCCCTTTAAGACAGCGTCGACGTTCCTCATCGACCATGATTCAAAGCCGATATGCCTACTCAACTTTAGTATACAACTAACATAATCAAAACTATATTTCACAGGGTACAAGGAAAACTCACGTTTCCAAAGTCCCACCAGCATTATGTGTCGTAAGTGTAACATTCCTCATGCCCTTCAAGCGGTCATTCGGCACCGGCTCGTGCTCGTGTACATCCAACGCAGCGGCACACAACCGTCCCTCATCAAGAGCATCGGCTAACGCCTCCTCGTCAACAAGCACCCCTCGTGCAATATTTACAAACCTGCTTCCGGTCTTGAAATGCTTCAACCGCTCCGCATCAATAATTTTCCTGCCGTCGGGACTCGCTGGCGTAGCTAAAACAACGCAATCGCAATCCCTCAGCATGCCGTCCAAGTCAGCATCGAAAGTTGCCGAGAGAGATATCTCGAGCTGGTCGGATTTCCGCACGATGTCGAAATAGCGGATCCGCATGCCGAAGGCCAGATGGGCTTTCTGGGCGATGAGCTGCCCGATGGCACCCAGCCCGATGATGCCAAGGGTATGGTTCCGGGGGTTATGCGAGAGTGCGGGTGCGTTCACGTGGCAGTCTGTGAAGGCTGAGGTGGTGCTACGTGCCGAGGTTGTGCACCTGTGTTGATGGCCTAGTTAAGAAACAAAAATAGAGCGAGGGAGGGAGGGGTGCTAGTAAGAATGGAGCGAATTACCAGTTGAGGTGGCGGAATGTTGCTAAGATCAGGAAGAGGGCAAAGTCTGCAACAGACTCGGATGCAGCTGCTGCGCTATAGAGCGAGACTTTGTAAGATTCTCAGATCTGCAACTCAAGCACCTTTTTACTTGCCTGTTGCAATATACAATACCTAAATCGGCATCAGTATTGCACCCTCCATTACGCACTCCGTAATATATGTAGAACCAATAGACCTACCACGCTCCGCTAACAAATCCACGTCAGCCCAATCAAATCCTGCTCCAGCAGCAGCAAACACCCTGCAAGACTCTGGCAGCAGAGGAATCAAGTCTCGGTCCCATCTGCCCATCTCACCGCCAGTATTCCAGAAAGGTCGGAAAATGGCCGCAAAATCGCCCCATCGCTTGTCCTGCAGCGCTTTCATGAACTCGGGTCGCTGCCGCTCGGAGAGTGAGGGTTGGATGATGGTGAAGTCTTTGGAGAATTCGGAGAATTGATCCAGGTTCCACTTCACAGGATCACCTATATGTAGGACTATGGGCTTGTCGGGGGAGACGAGGGATGGCGACATGATTAGGCTGGCTGGGCTGAACCTGGTTGCGTGGAAATGGAGATGTACTTGGATACCTGAAGGGAAGGGCGTGATGGAAAGGAGTAAGAGTACAAGAGGAATCCGCGGCGCGCTCCTCCTCGCGCTGCAAAGGAATCTTGGGGTTGACAGCTCATGATGCGTTGAGCTAATGTTGAGTTGCCTTGGGATCGTAAAGTGAGGGGAAATACCTGCACGTCGTTTCCTGCATCTTGGATGATGCCGATGGTGGCGCGAACCGTGATAGGGTGGATATGCCACCCACACAGATCTACGACCGGGCTCGCAGGGGCCAGAAAGCCATCTTCACGTACTCTTGCGACTTCCTGCCTACTGGAAAATCACTCGTTGATATTGAAGGAAAACGCTCACATTCCCAGTTGTTCAGAGTGTTTTATTTGCCCCGCCGCACGCGGCTGGGGCCGTCCGTTTTTGCGTAGGCGCTTTAAACTTTTGGTCGAACCCTTACTTCGCGCCCATAGCTCTATATCTGGAGCTGGTGTAATAATCTGTCTACGAAGACGGTTGCTTCGAGCTGCAGTATTTCCCTCCGCAACCCTCCCAACGCACATTTACCGCCCTCGTAACACTGCCTCTCAATGGCAGAGACGCAGGTCCCGAGCAGCATGGCTCCCGAGGTGCATAAGCCAGGCCTGCCAACCCTCCACCACATGAACGTGAGTGACGCCTTTGCGCACGAGAACACGCAGCTCCAGCTTGACTGACACGGCTGATCTCTAGCATGCGCAATCGCAACGGGTGCTGTGGCTCCTTGAAGAAATGGGCATCGAATACAATCTTGTCCTGCACCGGCGCAATGAGCAAACACAGCGAGCACCCCCCGAGCTGAAAGCCATCCATCCCCTCGGCAAAGCACCGGTTCTTGTCACCAAGGACGGCATGGCCATTGCGGAGACGAGTGCGATCATGACCTATTTGCTACGCACATACGACACCGAAGGGAAATTCACGTCCAAGGACTGGTTATTGGATGAACAGGTGGTCTCGTTTGCTGGAACATCGCTGGGGACATCTACGATGGTCATATTGCTATTCGAGATGATTGTGAAGGTCTCGCCTTGGCCCTTCAGCTTTATCACGAAAGCCCTCAAGGCGCAGGTCACTAAGGGATTCACGGACCCTGAGATCCAGAGCGGTCTTGCATATATCCAGAGCATGCTAGGCGACAAGGCATGGTTCAACGGAGAGACGCTTGGCTACACGGATTTCATAGTCAGCTGGCCTTTGGATGTGATCGCTCAGCGCAACTATGCCGATCTGGCAGAGTATCCGAAACTTCTGGCGTGGAGGGAGAGAGTACTAGAGAGAGAAGCATGGAAGGCGGCTCTGGAGAAGGGAAATGGCTACGACCTCACAACCTGGTAGGAGTGGGATCTATTGATGTCGTACGAGGTTCGGAGCGAACGGGCTGGGCTTTGGGTGCGACAGGCCTGAGCGTATTGCTTTGGCGGCGGTGGTGCGAGAATGCGTACAGTAAGCGTTGCTTTTGTCTGAATGACGAGAAGCCATCAGAATCAATCCACTATTTTGAGAAGAGGACAAATAAGAATTATACATGCTACGAAGAAGCTACTTACGAAATCAGGGCGACAGCAATGGGCCAGGGTCCATAATCTGACCTGCATATCAAGATCCGCACGATTTCAGCCGCAGATACTATTCAATAGCGAATCGGCGATGCATCACGGCATTTTGGGGCATTTGCGTGGAAATGTCGCAGTGGTGACTGGATGGATTATTGACTTCGCTTGCGGGGACAATTGACTGGACGGACCGGACGCACGTCACCAGGGGTCCCGTATCCTGGTTGCTTTTCCTGGGCCGCCGACCGAGTACAGAAGGTAGACATATATATCCTATCGGTAGGTAGATTGATACCTACCTCTACTCAGTCGCACTGTCTTTGGTGTCTGCTCTTTCTTCCAGATAGAGCTGTGTTGTCGATTGTCGTGTTTCGTTTTCTTATAGGGCGTGCTAGCCCCTGCATTTTAGGGTGACCCCGAGACGTTATCTTCAGGCTGCTGAATAGGCTGCCGCTCGTATCAACTCAGTCACCGAGGCTTGATACCCCGAGCCTCGATACCCGGGCCAGGTATATATTGCCGGCTTTGGAGAGAAACTCTCAAGTAAATCGTCGTCGTCGTTGCTTTCAGTTGCGTCGCGCACCTTCTGTTCTTGCTCGGGAGCGCCTCCAATATTTCCACTGCGGCATATCCTCACTTCCTCACAACACACCTATTCACATCCTTCAATCTTGCGCCTCGCACAGTTTGTTTGTCCACAGCGAAGCTGAAGCTGATCCTAGCCCGCTCAATTCTGTATCTCCGTGCCCAGGCTGTGACCAACGCAATCCAGGTTGATATCTTCGCATTATTTTACATCGTTCCTGACGAGGATCGATAGCTAACATGGCGGATCAACAAAAGAACGACGTTAAAACATCCAGCAACGAGTCACAGGGATGGCGTAAAGAAGTTGAAACTGCATTTAAATCCGCCGAGCAAGTGATATCCAAGTCCCTCGCTCCCGTCAGCCGCTATACTTATCCACCAAACAACGACGACCAGACACCAACGACTGGCATTCTCTCCGATCTCAAAAAGATGGGATTTCAGGATGTCGAAACTCTCCTCGCTCTGTTGAATGATTCAGCCAAAGGTTACCAAGATGACAATGACTTCCTGCTAGAACATCTTGTCCAGCTGCTTGCCAAGTTACCCCAGCACTCAAATGTCGGCAATAAGCTTAGCAATGCTTTCATAAACCAGCTATGGAATCAGTTGCCACATCCTCCCCTTTCTAGTCTGGGTGCACAGTACAAGTACAGAACTGCAGATGGATCCTACAACAATATCAGAGTCCCAGATTTGGGACAAGCTGGTACACCTTACGCGCGAAATGCACAGCCGAAAGTGATGCAAAATATCGCACTCCCAGACCCGGGAACTATCTTTGATACGTTAATGGCGAGACCAGAGGATGAGTTTGAGGAGCATCCAAACAAAATCTCAAGTATGCTCTTCTACCTGGCCACCATCATTATCCATGACCTTTTCCGGACAGTAAGTAGATTTCAGCGATGACTAATGCTTGTGCTTACGACGTATAGAGCCACGAGGATTACAATGTCTCAATGGCAAGCAGCTATCTTGACTTGGCACCACTTTACGGAAGCTCTCAAGAAGAACAGAATGGTGTCCGAGCCTTCGAAAACGGACTGCTCAAGCCGGATTGTTTCTCTGAAAAGAGACTGTTAGGATTTCCTCCTGGAGTTGGCGTCTTTCTGATTATGTTCAACCGCTTCCATAATCATGTTGTTACCCAGTTGGCAGCCATTAATGAGAACGGCCGCTTCAATAAACCAAAAGACAGTCTTACGGGCGATGCTGCCAAGGCTGCCTGGGCCAAGTATGATAACGACCTTTTCCAAGTTGGTCGACTTGTCACAGGTGGTCTATACGTAAATATCGTTCTCAAAGACTATGTTCGAACCATTCTCAGTTTGAATCGATCTGGTTCAACATGGGATCTCGATCCGCGAGTTGAAGAGGTCAAGTCTCTGTTTAGCAACCCTGCAGCGGAGGGAACCGGTAATCAATGTTCTGCTGAATTCAATTTGAGTATGCAATATCTCGTTATCTTTATGGGTGTACTCTTGACTGACTTCCGATATAGTCTACCGCTGGCATTCTGCCTTGTCTGAAAAAGACGACAAGTGGACTCAAAACCTCTACTCGAAATTATTCCCAGGCAAGAATCCGGTTGATGTCACGCTGCCTGAACTTCTAGCAACCCTTGGTGCTTTTGAAGCAAAGATTCCAAATGACCCTATACAGCGGGAGTTTGCAAATCTAAAACGAGGGGCCGACGGAAAATTTAACGACGATGACTTGGTTCAGATTGTAGAATCTTCCGTAGAGGATGTCGCAGGTTCTTTCGGTGCCAACAAAGTCCCTAAAATCCTGAGATCGGTTGAGATCCTGGGTATCATTCAGGCTCGATCATGGAATATTGCATCGCTGAACGAATTTCGGACATTCGTTGGCCTAACAAAGCACACCACGTTCGAAGATATCAATCCTGATCCAGCAGTGGCTGAAAGTCTTCGCAATCTCTATGACAATGTCGATAGTGTTGAGATGTACCCCGGACTTGTTGCAGAGAAGGCAAAGCCCCCTATGACCCCTGGCTCTGGACTTTGCGTCAACTTTACCACATCCTACTCCATTCTATCCGATGCGGTTGCTCTTGTTCGGGGTGACCGATTCTATACTCTAGATTACACCCCGAAGAATCTTACCAATTGGGGCTATAGTGAAGTTCTTTACGATACCACCGTTGACGAGGGGCAGGTTATGTATAAGTTAATCCTTCGCGCATTCCCCAATCACTTCAAAGGAAACTCAATCTATGCACATTTCCCATTCGTTATACCCCAGGAGAATTTGGCCATCTTGAAGGCACTCGGCAGAGCCGAGAAATACTCTTGGGATAAACCACAGCGTACTCCAGAACTAATCTTGGTCAAAACTTGGGATGCCTGTACCAAAATTCTCGAGGATCAAGAGAATTGGAAAGTCACCTGGGGCGAATCCATCGAGTTCCTGGTTAGCCAACCCAAGCAGATCTATGGAGTTAATTACGCGCTAGCTGGTGACGAGCAAGCGAATGGCGATTCCAGAAAGATGGTTATCAAAGGGCTGTATCCAAAGAATTGGCAGTCTGAAGTCAAGATGTTCTACGAAAAGACGACTAGACTTCTTCTGAAAAAATACAGCTTCAAAGTCGCTGGCACCAAGTCATATCAAGTTGACATCGTACGAGACGTCGCAAATACTGTTAATGCTCGTTTCGCTGCTTCGGTCTTCAGTCTTCCTATAAAGACCGAGGAGACGCCTCGAGGAATTTACGAGGAACATGAGATGTACCAGGTTCTGACCCTGATGTTTATCTGTATTTTCTTCGATGCAGACATTGCCAAGTCATTCCAGCTTCGCGAAGCTGGACGAGCATTGACCCAGCAACTTGGACAACTGGTCCTCCTCAATACTGAGGCTATTGCAGCTACGGGAGTAGTTGCAGATTTGATCGCGAAGTTACATCAACATAATGCTCTTACAGATTATGGAACTCATATGATCCAAAGGTTGTTAGATAGTGGCAAGCCCGTCAAGGATGTCGTCTGGACTCACCTACTACCTACCGCAGCTGCATTGACTGCCAACCAAGCGCAACTCTTTTCTCAAGCCTTGGACTATTATCTCGGGGCTGGAAGCAAGTATCTTCCTGATCTATATAATCTCTCACGTCAAGATACCCCCGAATCGAACGAGAAGGTTTTAAGATATTTTATGGAAGGCTCTCGTCTTCGAGGTGGTGTTTCAGTCTATCGTGATTATGTCCCAGCCACTGGATCCGGCCCAGCAATCATTCAAGACGGCAATAATACCCTCACCATTCCAGCGGGTAGAAGAGTCCTCGCGGGTCTCATCCAAGCATCTGTCGATCCAGCAAAGTTTCCCGACCCTCAGGAAGTCCGACTTGATCGCCCAATGTCTTCGTATCTCCACTATGGCTGGGGTCCGCACCAATGCCTCGGCGAAGATGTCAGCAAGATTGCCATGGTCACGATGTTTAAATGCGTATTTGGACTGAAAAATCTGAGACGTGCACCCTGGGGTGGCTTTGGCGAGGATTGGGGGAAGCTGAAGACTGTACAGGGACCGTATGGGGTCACGCTTTATATGACACCTGATCAGAGTAGTTTCTTTCCGGTTCCTACTACAATGAAGATTAGATGGGATGAGGAATAGTGAGGTGTAGATATGGCTTGGCATGAAATCGGTTTGACGCTTTGCATCGTTGTATGATGCACTTTCCAATACAAGATTATGTTACTTTAACGAATTGCTTTTTTTATACACAAAGCGTAGTTGTTTAACTATGGCCTTCGACTTGAACCGCACACCCCTCAGACGTCGTCGTTCTCGGTCTCCACATTACCACATGCTTCTCCGTCCCCTTGACCTCCCCACCCGTATATTTCTCCAAATCAAACTCCATCTCTCTAATCCGCTCAAATCCAAACTTCTCATACAACCCTAACCCCTCCTTACTCGCTCCCAACACCGCCTGGACCTTCTTCTCCTCGACCTCCCCAATAAACTCCTTCATCAGGCTTGTTCCCAGCCCTTGATTCTGATACCGCGGATGGATCGCTATCTCCCAAAGCTTCAAGAACGGCTGCCCCCGGCACGCCTCCTCCATGATCGCGTCCGCAACGACATACGCATCGGTGCAGAACGCAATGTTCGTCCCTGGCGGCCATCCTGCCCCGTCCTCCTCGCCCTCGCCCTCGTGCCCCGCATCCACGTTCCCCTCCCCCCAGATCCCCACCCCAACTACCTCGCCCGTCCCTTCCTCCACGCACTGCACCACCCGCTTGCCCTTCGCTCCGAGATCCCGCTCCACCGATCCCGCTAGGCTGGCTAGTTGCTCCGCCGTGTTGTGCCCCGCCCCGCTCGCTACCGCTGTCCATGCATCGGTCTCGTACACCGCTTGTAGGAGCTGTGCGATCGCTGCGATGTCTGCTGAGGTGCTGCGCCGGAGACTATATGCTGGTGGGGTGGGCTTGGTTGTCATTGTTGGGTTGTGATTTGGGAGAGTTGGGGGATTACCGGGGGGAGGGCCAGGGGGGGTTCCTTTGCGGTGCGGGAAGTGATGATTTGAGACTCTGCTCTGGATGGTTTCTTGCGCTTGGGTTTATATATTTATATGCACCGGTCTCGCCCTCTCCTTGGTGTCTGTGGTCCTTCACTACTGAAGGTTTCTTGTCCTCATCCTTCTTGAGAGAGAGGCCGCCGTTTGACTCATTCGCCGGACGTGGCTTTGAGCTGGCTTGGGGACGGGAAGCCGTCTTGGCGCGCGAGAGGTTTGTACGGGGCTTGTCGTCGCTTATTTTCAATACCTCCCGCTGCCGGGACAATTCTGCGGTGCGGCACGATATGTATGTATGTATGTGTTACGGGGAAGCTTCTGCGTACTGGTAGGTGGGTTGGCGTGGGCCTACAGCGCCGGTGCCCTTGCTCGGCTGGACTTCTCTGCTTTAAGCTATTCCGTGGGGGAGAGGTGGGAGATGGGTTTAGGAAGTCATGTGTGTGTGGTGATGGCTGGCACGGCTGGGTGGGTACATCACACTAGGAACCAGACAGCTAAGGCTTCGGAGTATCAGTACAGCCCGATTTCGCAACCCGAAAGGATCGATGTTGCAAATGGCAAGACTCGAACCGAACCGAAAAGGGATGGGCTGCACTTGATAAGGGATGGGCGATGGCTTTCTCGGTTCTGGAAAAAACATCAGGCTTCATCTTTGACGGGAAGAAGCAAAGCGATAAGGCAAGGGAGGATGGGGGTTGGTTCCGGTGACCAGTCAGATCGAGCGAGAGCCATGCGACGAGGCGTGTTCTGGAATCGACGAACTTGCTTCCAGCCAGGCCGGGAACTGTTGGGCCCGATATGCAAGTGATTTCAAGGGTGGCACTGGAATCAGTCGACTGACGGGTACCTACATTTATCCCGGAATGCCCATGCAGGCCCCCCTTTCCTTTCCCGCGTCCCTTTCCCACCCGTGCTAGCGATGAAGGGCTGAGCTATAGTGGCATGTCGAGATGATAATGCGGTAGTGGGATTTGAGTCTGGTTGATGTGATGCTAAGCTTTGCTTACTTGGGTAATGCACATCTCTACTCACTGAGCGAGTTGCACCGAGTGAGTTGCGCTAAGAAAAGGATAGAAACGGCATGGGTGCTAGGTACCTATCAAAGTGGCGTTGATAAAGGATAAGGATATGTAAGTGTCTCTCTTAATCCATACATGTACATACATATGACCTTTCTCTATATGTTGAAATCGAGATGAATTCCGTGTATGTTAGATGTAATTCTTGATGAATAATGTGATCCAAATGTCCCTGAAGGAACAATAGGACTCAAAGTGGAGAGGCAAAGAACCACTAGAAGGCCCTAGAGTGTTATCACCCGTTTGAAAGACGGCACAGGAGGGGCAAATGCGTTTAATAAAACTGCGCTGTGGTATATTATAAAGAATGATGGCTTTAAATCTTGCGCTATTCGCAATTTAAATACAGCAATGTAATAAATACATCTTGACCACCCGTCAGCCCACCGTCACTGAAGTAGGAAGCTCCATGGCCCCATGTTGCCTTGGTATCGGCAGTAATGCGCCATACTACTTCTCGTTACCCAGGTGACAACATCTCATCTAAATCAGACCGCGGATGATGCGCATAGGCAGGTTCTTGAGCGTTCGCTTGGGAGGAACAAAGTCATCGTCAAGAATTAGGCGTCGCATGTTGCTGGTAAGATCCATATCGGCTGAGCGGATGTAGAAGCTGAAGGGATCTTTGCGACCAAAATGTACCCAGATCTTCCAGCCCAGATACAGGGCGATAATGATGGGCGCGGCGAGGTAGGCCTCGAAGAAAGCTTGGGCATCGGGTCCTGCTCCCACCGGCTGGAGAGTTTGAGTTAGTCTACGGCTGGAAGAAATGGACAAGAGAACGAAAGGGACATACCCAGAGCGCATTGTAGAAGGTGGCAATCATGCAGAGGATGTTCAAGAGAAGACCGTAGTACGATCCCAGAACGCCTAATGCCGCCTGATATGGCAGTTCCGACTTGGTGTAACCTTGGGCCTTCCAGGCGTGACGGAAACGAATGTGGGCAAGGCAAATCGAGCCCCAGACGAAGAAGTCGGAGAGACCGGAGAGCGACAACAACCAGTTGAAAATGGTGCTTTCGCTACTCGCGCACCCAATGTATGCCAGGCAGCCAAAGAGGAGTTGGACTGCGACACCCCAGATCGGACGGCCCTGGGTGTCGACATAGGCCAGGAACTTGGGGCCCATTCCTCGCTCGGCAAGCGCTTGCATGGTGCGGGTCGAGCCGAAGGTGCACGAGTTGGCGACACTGATCACTGAGACCGTGATGATGGCGTTAAAGATGGATGGAAGCACCTTGATGCCGGCCAGTTTGATCGCGATGACGAAAGGAGAGTATTTCGTGTGGGCGCCGGATGCATTCAACAAGTTCGGGTTGTCCGAGGGAACGATCAGACCCATGATGAAGAGGGAGAGGACGTAGAAAATTCCAATACGCCAGAACACTTGTTTAGTCGCAGCGGGAACTGACTTTCGAGGATCGGCAGCCTCTGCAGCAGCGAGACCAACCAGTTCGGTTCCAGAAAAGGCAAATGCTGCCACCACAAAGACGGACGCAAAGCCTCGGAATCCATGGTGGAATGCTCCCGGTTGGTACCAGTACTTAGCACCGATATATCCTTGTGGTCCGGTTCCTCCACAGTCGATAATGATCCCCAAAATGATGAAGCCAACCACTCCCAAGATTTTGATAATGCTGAGAATGAATTCCACTGCGAAGACTCAGTAGCTCGAACACAGAATGGTGGAGTTTGTATCAGTTGGTGACTAGACTTACCTTCACCATATCCACGAACACCAAAGATTTGAATAACCGATAGAGCAACTAAGAAGATGCTGATCCAGGCTGCCACGTTGATGGTGTCGTTCCAAAACTGGATGGTGATACCGGCGGCAGTAAGCTCGAATGGCAGGACCGTCTAAGCTAGTCAGCCTCTATTTGATCAACTCCCTCCAAAATCACAACTGACCAGCCATTGAATAGCATAATCCCATCCAACTGCAAAGCCCCTATGACAATCAGTATATTGCTGGCTTGGCTCGGAAGAATATTGCCTCACAGAGACGGGTCGACAAAGCGAACGATGTAGGTGTAAAATGCGCCGTTGACGGGGTAAAGGACCGCAAGCTCAGCAAGGGCTTGGACCGTACACAGCAGCATAGAGCCGACGATAATATACCCAAGAACCTGGGAAAGTCTCCGTTAGTTGCATTGCGTCAAATCCGCCAAGGGGGAGAGGTAGTAGAGCATACCAAAGCACCGGGTCCACCGGTTGACAGCGCACTACCAGAACCAACGAAAAGTCCAGCTCCGATGGCACCGCCTGCACCGAAGGGTCAGAACTATCTTGGAGAGCCAAGCTCATGGCAAGAGGGACACGGCCTACCGATAGCGATCATCTGCATATGGCGACCTTTTAGGTTGCGTGCAAGCGGGTTCGCAGACTTGTTGACGATACCAATATCGGCAGTTTCGACATCGGGATTTCGATGCGAAGGACTGGCCGCGTAGGCTTTGTCGTCGACAACCTCCTTGCTGCTGTCCATGGCTACGGTTGGCAAATTCGACGGATGCGGGAGTATATCAAGAGGAGGAGAAGAAGGAGGAGGAGGAGGAAAAGACGGTTTGCACGACGCTGTACGTAGATCGGTGCACAATGTAC
The DNA here is from genome assembly GCA_003369665.1 of Coleophoma cylindrospora. Taxonomy (NCBI): domain Eukaryota; kingdom Fungi; phylum Ascomycota; class Leotiomycetes; order Helotiales; family Dermateaceae; genus Coleophoma; species Coleophoma cylindrospora. Next base: position 1,125,228 of record PDLM01000001.1, read on the forward strand.
GACGGAGACCAGTCACACAAGATGGAAGAGAGTTTCGGAGGAAAAGAAGAATAGAACGAGGTGAAACTATACGCCATTTAAAGATTTGCAGCGCCAGGCAGGACAGCTGCCGTCCGCCATCACGCATGCAGGATGAGCCTGCACCTACAGCATCCAGCTGTGACGGGTAAGCAGGTCAAGATTTGCTCCGACTTGATGTCGCATCGATTGGGGGGCGCCGAAAGTGAGGAGCAGGGAAACACAAGACTTCCAGCGTCTGATTGCTCCGTCACGTTATGGTGGAAGCACAAAGGGATGCCACTAGCAGTGCGGAGAACGCTCCAGAGGCAAAAGGGAAGGACGATAAAAAAGTCCAGCAGGGGAGAGATTGCACACCACCAACACCGTTGATAAGAATTGCCCGGGAGCGGCTGGGCCAATCATGCATCCCAGCAGCAACGGGGAGGCTGCAGCAAGTGAGGGGGATGATGACATGAACAACTGGCCGTTCCAGAAACGATGGTAGAACAAGGCAGGTCGTTGGAGAAGGGAGGGCAGCTCGCCCAGTCGGACACCTACTGTTTGTTGTAGATCATTCACAGGCCAAGTCGTCGTACGGCACAACCATGCACGCCCCCTGCCTCTGTTTGGTCGCCCCGCAGCCACCATCCCGCCATGGCATGCAGGCGCCCCCCGTTGCAGCGATGGCTTGATCATAGAAGCTTTGCGGAAGCCTTGGAGAAGCTCTGAGGAAGCTTGGTGGAAGAAGCTTGATGGGAGCCCTGCGCTGGCTCTGGGAGGGTGGCGGACATGACAAATCCGAGCACACGAGCACCGTCGAGTGCGAGCGTAAGATGGAGCGGCGCGCAAGATAAGAGACGACGGTGGATATGAAGAACTGCGCTTATGCAGTAGTTCTATATGAGCCATCAGAAACCGGGCGGCAGACTCAGAGGTGAATAGCCGGCGAGAGGTTCGCCCGACCCGGCGCAGCTCCGTCAGGCTTTCACGCTCTCTAACCAAAGGAACTCGTGCTGCACCCGTTGCGAACATGCTGGCGCTGCCAAGCCTGGGTGACCTGCTACCCCGGAAGATTTATGGAGCTTGACATATGAGAATGACACAGACAATGAATGATGCTGGCCTGGCATATCTCGCATCTCGGTCCACGGCACAGTTTCTACAAGGCCCCGCTAGTCTCAGTACCTCCGACCGGCTAAGTCCTCCCATCGATAATGGCAAACATCTCACGTCGTACGTTCTAAACATCTTCGCCCGCCACGTTCTGGGCCGTGGACAACAAGTCTATTCAGCATTTATTTGACCTCGCGCGTTGGGTGTCCTGCAAGACTGGGTGGTTGTTACGGCCAAAGTGGAACACCTGCTGAGGAAAGGCGTTCGCGTTCAAGCAATATTCAACAGCCCATAAGACATAGAGGCAAGGCAAAGGCGGCGCGTTGTGTCTGAGTGGTCTATACGATCATGAGACATCATTCGAGCCAGTTGACGAGCTTATCTGGAGATCTGCTTGAGATGTAAACACACTGCGTAATGACCTACGACAATCAGAGAGATTCGGAGATCTTGAAGTGGCACTCAGCAAATAAAATGTGCAGGATCCGGCAATAGAGTGGTATCGGCCATCCGGATCGGGAGGTCGGTGTCTCCGAGCCATATTGGTGTGCAGGGGTGAAACATGTATTACAATCGTCGGACGGAAAATTGCCACATAGTTAATCACTAGAATAGGCTGCAGGCACCGGCAATCCATCTTGCAAACATGCAGACTAGAACGGCAGCCCCGGGTCGATTGATTGCTGCTTGTGATTCGGCCAATGGCGCGTCAAGTCTCGGGGCCTTTCGTGGACTTGGAGAATTAATGGCGTGTATTTGACACTCAAAGCATCCCTGGGTCTGTAAACTCCAGCGCTTGATGTTAAAGATGTCGAACCATTCGCTTCGCTCAGATGTTGGTCGTCAGTACTGGGCTGCCGCGTGCTCTCGAGGGATTTCAACGTATACTCCCGTTCTGTCTGCCCTGCACATTCTGGTCCCAAAATCGGAAAGTCACCGATGGATTCGAGACAGTGTCATGCTTCTCAACTACCAATGGCCATCAGAATGGGGGATCGTCACCGCTAAGTCACTATTGAGACTGACCAGTGCGAAGCCGAGATCAAATTCCAGACATCTATAACGACAAGACAAGTTTTCGCGGCTTTGTCTGGACTGTCTTCGAGCTTGAATCTACCCGATCCAATGTTTTACTCGCAAGCAATCATATATTACTGCCGGTTCGGATTGACGAAAACGATGTAACAGCTCGCTTGTGCAACGTTGACTACTCCTCTTGTATAGACCCACCGCACTTAGTCACAGCTACCTACTGTGCTTACCTACCTTAACTATGTTAACTCTGTATTCTAGCATGTGTCATCACTAGACCTACTCTTCTAAACCATCCTCGCTTGCATAGCTGTTTAGGTTGCAGAGATATTACGCTCTAAGAAACGAGAGTTAGTGTATTTAATCGATATAATATCATGATATCGACTTATTGTGATACCTAGAACCCATATTAAGGACTTCTACCACTCTTGCTCACCTTGATATAGCGAGTCTTCAATTGCAATTTTATTCCTCACTAGGCGATTCTCAGTCTTGATTCCAACTTTCTAAACATGACCAAACGCGTATTATTCACTCAGATTCTCGCTGATCTTTCTCACACCCTCGTCGCTAAACTCCAATATATATTCCAGACAACCAACCACATCTTCGTACCTCTATCAAATTTACAAGCGCACTTCTCATACATAGCTCTCAAAAGCTCTCCCATGCGTTTGCCCCTCGTTCCACACATCTCAACAAAGCCCGGCAATGCAAGATTCTGTTCTAGGGACCGATACTCCTTCCCAGGAGGCGTTTGGGAGAGAAGCTGGTAGAGCAAAACTTCTCAAAATGGCTCTCTTTCAATACGTGTCAGTGCATAGTCTTTCGTTATAACCTCTTCTGGCTCGTTAGTCTAGGGGCAGATTAAGGCTGAGAGGACTCCGATACGATCTCCTGCTATGGAGAATGTCATCCATGCCTCACTTTGTGCTCTCTATCCAATTTATAGGATGAAAGCGTTCGAGACTTGAGACTTCCCAGTGCCATGAAACAAGACGCCTTCCTCCCCACCATCTCTCAAGCGCGCAAATACAGCTCTGTAAGGATTCTTATGCAAATCCAAACCACTCCTATACCTCCTCACCACCCCCGCATCACAAACTCCCCCACCCACATGAACCTCGCCATGTGTTCCTTCTCGTGCTACGCGCTGTGTCGCCCCTCGGCGTTGCTCGCTCGGCACCCATGCCGTCTCCGCCCCAGGAACAGTGGGTGACAGGTATGTGGCGCACTCTGCGACGCTGTGAAGGTCGAAGATCGTGTGGACGTTGCACCGGTCTTGCAGCTGTGCCAGCGCGGGAGGCAGCAGGCGTGAGAAACCCCCTGGCCAGAGTACCTTGTGTGGTGTCACGGCAGGGACGCAGCTGAACACGCGGATATTGAGCGCCCCGGGTACGACAAGAAATGGTGCTGAGGATAGAATCATTGGCTGGGATATGGAGGGTGCTCTCGAGGTCCTATGAAGAGGGGAGAAACGTTCTTCGGCCATGCTTGCTGGTATAGCGAAGAGTGCTGTGAATTCTCGGGACTGCTTTCGGGGATGTTTTGGTATTATATCAGGCTTTTGCTTTTGGTTGGCATTTGTAAAATAGTCATGGTTTGATGTATTGTTAGGCAACAGTCTGCTTCGCTATGCTAAGAGCCGTACATTTCACACCTGCAAGCCACGGTTGTATATGTCCTTGAGACTTTCTCGGTAATAGAGTCGGACGGCCTGGGTAGGGAATTGGGGGGGGAGCGTGCACACCATATACGGGCCTACTATAAAAGCTTTCAAGGTCCTTTTTGTTGTCGATGTAGCATCCTGTGAAACTGGATCTTGGAATTTCAAGTCGGGTCCTTTGACTAGTTGGCTCTGCTGAGTGAAAACGTGCAGTGGAAGTGAACAGCAGGGAATATTCATCACCGAGAGAGTAGGATACATTACAGTCTACTCATACCTGTCGTGTTTACCTTCGATACTCAATTTCACCTTGTTAAGAGCTATGGAACAAAGGAATCGTTTACTATCTAACGCTTAGCTGGAGATAAAACACTAATGTACAGTCTATCAACATCTTTACGACAGCACACCCGCCGTACTTCCCTCAGAGCCACCACCGACACTCTGCGATTCGATACTCTGAATCGTATTCAACGCCCGTCTTCTCGCATCCAGATACATGATAAACTGCGAATAGGTTTCTGGAATGACTTTAATATCCTTCTTGACCTCGAATGTATAGTTGAAAACACCAGTGGGTTTTGTCTCTCCGTGTTCAACATTTCGGATCTTCGAATCGACCCGGATCTGGATTCGGGTGCTGCCTTCTGCTGAGGCTTTTGGATCCCCTGAGTCTACGACTGGTGAGTCAGTATACACTACTTGGGCGGTCAAATATAAGACACTCCCAACTGTTACAGGGTTCTCGAATGTTGAGGGATCCAGAGCGATAAACGTCGGTCTTGTGTGCGACATTGCTGATGCACAGGTAAAGGCAAGCTCGAAAGTAGTCCGGAGAAGGAAACCACCGAAAATGTTAAAGTTGGAGCGATTGCGGTATTGTGGCTGCATGATCTGCACGGATTGGATCTTGGTGGCTTCCATATACATTGCGTTGGCAGGTTTCCTGGTTGGAGTATTTGGATCTGGAAATTGTTAGTGTGAGCTACGTCGGATGGAGGTCTTTTGGGGGCGGCTTCGGACCATGGTAATCAAGTTGGCGGAGCCACAAAGCGTGGATAAGGTCTGATTCTTCGTCGTTGGGTGTGTTCTTGCGCAACGTTGCTTTTGCCAATTCTTTCTTGGCGGCATAATTCTTCTTTCCCTGATCAAAGAGACGTTGTTCTTCCGCATTCTCAATCTTAAGCGGACTTATATTGACTGCCTTTTTTGTTACTGGGTCCAATGACACCTGTTCGGATTAGCCTTTGTTGCATTATCTGATTGCTAACGTTTACCATTGTGAAAGCACAAGTCATCAGGATATCTTCATCTTGTACTGTCTTCCCTTCCTCGGGTGCTTTGGCGACTTGAAGTGAAAGTTCCATACTACTCCTCCCTGTAGCAAAAGTCACTTTTCCACTTAGCTCCAGATCGCAAATCGCTATCAATGGCCGCTTGAGAGTAATCCGGTCTACAGCTGCAGTCACATTCATCAGGTTATCTCCGCTGTGCTTGAAACTGATGACTCCTGCCAAAGCATCCAGATCCATAAATATTGTTCCAAGTCTGATGTGCCCCGAAGAATTGATATAAGAGTCTAGAAGCCATGGATCATGAGCGAGAGGCAGTACCTGCAACATGTAAGCATCATATCATAGAGAGTGGTGTCACGTGCAACTTACAACTTTGTGATAGCTCTGGGACATGGTCTTGGGAGAGTTGTCGATCTGGTCTTGGATTGGCACATGCTTCACTGCCAATTTTCCATCATTTTCCGCGGCTTGTGCCTTCAAAGCCTCAATGAATGGTATCTGAGTCCGCATGGCGGTCAACTCGCTGTAGACTCCATCAATGGCGCACGACGTGCTGGCGGAGAAGTGTCTCCTTGGTTGTGATAAGCCCGCATCTGATGCTTTACATATACTTGACCAGTATCGTGGGAAAGCCCTGAGTCTTTTCGCCATGATTGGCATTGTAAGCTTGAATTCCTGTGGGATGTTGTCACAGCAATGCTTTGGTGAGGCAGGCCGAGATGGAGTTGCCGAAGCGGGAAGACACGGAAGATGACTCAGCATGTGCGAATATCTCCGGGGCGAGGCATATATGCGAGGCATCTGCGACGGAGGGCGATCATTCCAACTTGATTGTGCAACAACACTGATCGACGGCATACTCTTCTTGGCGCTGCCACCTTATCAATCACGGAGTCGACTCTCCTCGTTACAGTACATCTCAAGTCACTACTCGGTCACGTTCAGGATGGACACGCAGGTCTTTTTCGACATAAATTTATCAACTCTCAAATACAACGGTGGTTGCAATGATGGCTTTCGCACCAAGCTGAAGCACCTCTGCACATTCCATACACGACTCAATTAGACTAGCCGTTCATGGCGCAGTAGTGATCGTGTCATTGACTGTGTGGCCACGAGAACTCTGCCGTCCCTTGAGCGACCCCGCAATCAATACCTGCTTCTCAAGGAGGATTTACATCTGCCATTGCAACTCTACTGCGGGCGCCATCCTTCAAAGCGAGGGCACGACTAATCAACTGATTGTGAAGTTCTCATCCTATTTGACGTTGTCCGGTTTTCCCACCGGATATACAACAGGTGACACACCGGCATCCGCAGCTGTGCAGTCAACCCACCACACACCAAGCTCGCATGAGATCCCAGCAAAATGGAGCTACCGACACGCCAAGATACTACCTTGTGTGTTGGAGGTTTTGCTGTCGTGATACTTACATGCGACTACGGCCGAATGGCATCGAGCTTGCGCTTTAGAGTTCGCAAAGCGGAGTCGACTGCCAGTCCCCAAGGTCGGAGCCTTGAATCTGCGATGCAACAGCATTGTTTGACCGCCGTTTAATTTGGGAAACTTTCCCCAACAGCAAAGAGTGCGCCTGGCGATCTTTGCTTGCGCTTGCCTCAGCCCTGTTGCGTAGCGCGCACCTATTCGGTTTCCAGGTGCAGGTAGCCACTGCTTACCCTGGCTTGCTAGGATTCCCCATAAGTTCAACAGGGTTCTCAAAATAGTTTATGGGACTGCTGATTGGATTGCCGCCTCACTGCCTGCCCATCATTTTTACAATATTGCTGAATCATGATTCCCACAGGATCTGCTCCCCCGTCGTTTAGACAAAGACGTAAAAGACCCGAAAGAGCCTCTGCGATTATTGCGCAAGAGGCTCACTTGGCGTACGGAGTGGCATTGTTTTCCCGACTTGGTCGCACTTCTCGTCAGCGATTGCCAAGGTTTACCGCATCGATTTCCTTTCCGTCGTTAGCATATTCATTGGTCCTGTCATCGTGCAGAAGTTCTTGCATATATTGATTTCTGTATCAAGACCCACCAAGGCCATCGTCCATTCCAGCGATACTCGTATACCGTCAATTTGTATCCTCACAATGGGCAGTTTCTGACATGGAATGGTGCGGATAATCCGGCGTTATGGACATTGATCCAAACCAAGAGCCCGCAAGCTGGTGGTGATGATTATGGCACCTGGGAATTAATTGCCCCACTCGCCAATCAATGGTCAGCTTACCGCCAGCTTGTGCCTGGTACTCTACAGAGCAAGGCCCAGTCCATCTCCATTCTTCCAGGTCGCTCGATATTTCTCTATCATCACCAACCTTGCGAGGCAATGCCTGCAAACCATCCTGCATGCGGTAGTTGACAGCATGTACAGGTTCTCAAGCAAGTTGCGCGTGAAGACACATAGTGTAGTGTGGTAGACAGGAAACTTTCGAGTGACAGCAAGAATACATGTGATTATGCAGCCACGAGCTCTCACTGGCGCACGTTACTTACCTTGCCACAAGCCAAGTCCAGCGCTTTACGTTAAAAAAAAAAAACTGCGTGGTTGAGTACAGTTCCAAGAATACGACAGCCGCCATCTACTGCTCACTAATACTGGGTGGGCTGGCGAGCAGTCGCGAAGGGTGGGGAGGGGCGCTGCGAGGCGGCATCCGCTTACACAAATAAGCCGCTCTGCATATAATCTCTCAGCCCTCTTCTTGGGCGTCTACGAGGGCAACAGCCACAGGCCCGAGCACCAAGCATGGGCACCCAAGTTTAGATGGTCTAAAAGTCAGCAGAGAGCTCTAGTCATCTGTATCGACCGCTGACCGGACGTGCTGCTTGCTCCGGCTGAGTGGACCTGGCTGGATGCTTCCTATCGTATCACTCGGTCAATATTCAATGCATAGCTTACCTCAAGTCATACCTATGTGCAAGAATGGCCCAACAGCAGGCGAATAGGTGAAGCTGCCCTTGAGGGTGTGGTATGCTCGGCAAGCCTCGCCTGCTGCATCATCGACGTCTAATGGCTTGATCTCGGTCAACAACAACCTGGTCCTGTACAGATATGGTGATATCAGATTCTAAAATTCCAAGCCTCCTTCGAAGGTGCCTTGTGAGGTGCGCTTTGCGGTGGGTGCACTCACCCTGGTACAGACGCTACGGCCTTTTCCCTTTTCGTCTGATGCTTGCTGCAGACATCAGTTTCTATTCTTTGCAGGAAAATCTTTCATTTGGATGAGGGCAACTTTTATATAAGGCTACCCCTCTCTCCGTCCTTTCCCCTCGGCATCGCACTCGTTCCAATATCTTTTCATTGGCTCTTTTCCTCTTTCTTAGATTCCATCATGTTCTTCTCAACCTTAATCTGTAGTTCCTTAATTGGGTCGAGTTTGGCTGCAGTGCTTCCTCGTCACGAGATTCGGGATGTCGCTACCGCTTCTCCAGGTTGCACTAACGGACCAAACTCACGACAGTGTTGGACGGATAGCTTCTCAATTGCCACGGACAGCGAGACGTCATGGCCAGTCACGGGGAAAACGGTATCTGTAGGTGCAAAGCATTTCACTCACTAGGTCTTACAGCTAACAGCATCCAAGTATCATCTGGAAATCACCAATACTACGTTGGCACCAGATGGAACGCCTAAAAGGATGATGGCTATCAACGGCCAATACCCTGGTCCCACAATTGAAGCCAGTAAGTATCCTACGAGCCATGCGTGACCATCGACTGACTCCGTAGACTGGGGAGATACTGTGTCAGTCACCGTCCAGAACAGCATGCAAGACAACGGGTACGTGGCGCTTTAAACTTCGAGAGTCGAGCACGTGCTAACTGTGTGCAGAACAACAATGCATTGGCACGGCATAATGCAGAGCGGTACCAACAATATGGATGGGTACGTAAAATCTCGCATCAGGGAATGTTAGCTAAGTAATGTAGTGTCAGTGGAGTCACCGAGTGCCCAATTCCACCGGGAGGCTCAAGAACATACACATTCCTCGCCAACCAGCACGGCACTACCTGGTACCATAGCCATTTATCTGCACAGTATGGCGATGGAGTTGTTGGACCCATGGTCATCCATGGGCCAGCCACAGCGGACTACGATGAAGACCTTGGAGCCCTTCCCTTTTCAGATCTGTACTACCCTACTGCATGGGAAGCTGCATGGAGCTCTGAAACCCAGGGACCACCCACCGCCGACAATGGCGTTATTAATGGCACTAACATGAATGCTGCTGGAACCGCTGGTGCCTATAACACAGTTACTTTAAAGAAGGGCAAGAAATATCGCTTGAGACTTGTCAACATGAGCCTGGATAACCACTTCAAAGTGTCCCTCGATGGCCATCAGTTTACCGTCATCGAGGCCGACTTTGTGCCCATCAACCCTTATCAGGCTGACTGGCTATTCATGGGTATTGGTCAACGTTACGATGTTGTCTTCACAGCCGACAAGGATATTGACAGCTATTGGTTCCGCGCCGAAGTCCAGACCGGATGTGGCGCAAATGCCAACAACGGCAAGATCCGCTCCATCTTCTCCTACGAAGGCGCCAACTCAACCATTCCCACTACAATCGGCAGCAATTATACCCAATCGTGCACCGATGAGACGCAGCTGGTTCCATACTTCGCCAAGAACGTACCACAGGACCAATTCATCAACGCGAAGACCTTGAATGTTGGTGGACCTACCAAGGTGGCTGCTACGAACACCAGTGCAAGCCTGTTCCGGTGGAGTCTTGATGGCTCACCCATTAGTGTTGACTGGGAGAAGCCTACCTTGCAATATGTTAAGGATGGCGACCAGAACTACGCGAGTGACTTGTGTGTGATTGAGCTTCCCGACGCCGATGCTGTAAGTTCTCCTGCTCTTCGCTCCTTTACGCGAGAAACATTCTAACAAGATATTAGTGGTCATTCTGGGTCATCCAGTCCCCCGTGACTTTCGCCGTCCCACATCCTATCCATCTCCACGGTCATGATTTCTTCATTCTTGGCAGCGGCAGTGGCAACTTTACCTCCGTTGGCTCCAGTGCCTTGAACTTCCAAAATCCTCCCCGTCGGGATGTTGCTATGCTCCCAGGTGCGGGATGGCTCGTGATTGCGTTCCTTACCAATAACCCTGGCGCGTGGCTGATGCATTGCCATATTGTAAGTCCTCTCCCGTCCCGTGTCCGGGCCAATGACTATACACGTTGCTGACTGTGTCAAGGCTTGGCATGTTGGTGAAGGTTTCGCTGTCCAATTCCTTGAGCGTGCGGGTGATATCCCCAGCACCGTGGACCTTAGTGGCCTGGATTCGTGTGCCGCCTGGGATGATTGGTATCCTACAAGCCCTTACAAGAAAGAAGATTCCGGTCTTTGAGATGGGACTGCGTAGAGCCGAGATGGCGTGAGGGGCATCTCTCGGAGATTTTGAAGCACTTGCATTGGGCCGGCGTTAGGTGTTCTTGGCTTTCCTGACTGTCATAATTCATTGGGCGGTCATGATAAATAAGTGAGCGGTTACAGTTATGACTTGATGTACCGTAATAGTGGTAGATAGCAAGGGATATAAGACCACACATCTCCACCATTTCAAATCTTCGCTAGTGCCACCAGTCTTGATCCAAGGAAGGTCTAAACCGGCCTACAGGGAACAAAGTGATTGTTTTTTCCGGGGCCTAAATCATGGATACTTTCTCTGCCGGTCTAATGGTAGACCTCCAGCCACACACGGGAAGCAGATAGACTTTCCGGGTGCAAATCCTCTCCGCATCCTTCATGCGCTCTCTTGTTGCTCGCTTCCCGAAACCGCACGCGGTACACCAGCAGTCTGATGTTGCGGGATTGATGGGTCACGATCGGCGGGATGACGTTGTTAGACCGGGCGGTAGAGGATGAGACGGAGGGCCTGCTAAATTTACCGCGGCAGTTGAAGTCGTTGGGGGG
>PDLM01000001.1:1136311-1240448 GCA_003369665.1 Coleophoma cylindrospora
TGTCCTCTTGCTGCGTCGGCGGAGAAGTTCAGCAAGGGACCAGCTCTCTGGCTGCCTCTGTTGTGGCGTGTATCCCTTATGGACGCAGTTGACTGTAATTGCACCTCCCCTCGAGCAATTTGAGCAGTCGCAAATCTAATCGGTTCTGCGGCACGGCTTGATACATGCAATGTCCGCAGATGGCGGGCGAGCAAGGGCACATTCTTGGGGGGCCAGGAAGCATCATTGGTGTGCCTCCCGAGACAACAACCTGAGGGCAGGCATGGACGACCTTCAGCTCATCGATTCTCCCTACACCTGCGTCGGCGAGGGATGTAAGGAGCGGGAGCGTTGGGCGCTTCAACTGAGATCTAGCGTGCCAAGTGCCAAGGGGGCTCCCATACTAGAAGTCACGCCGATTCGTACTAGAACACGACCTCGTCCCCTTTTCCCAGCTATTCCGGATCCCTACTAAGTCCTAGCCCATTTATTTCTTCTGTTCTTCCTCTTTCCTCGTTGCATCTCGTTGACTTCGAATCTCGCTCCTGCCCCCGTTCTCGATAGCCTTCATGTCGGGCGACAGCGTACCTGAATAAGACCCTCCTTTGACCCAATCCGCATCCATCTCGAAAACGCATGCCCCTGCACTTGCAGCTCGGAATAAGCCTATCACGGGTGTGCTCTGCAGTCACCGTCGCCAGCGCGAATCAGGATTTAAGGTAGACAGGCCTCCCACCATGGACCGATCGCTGCGGAGCCTCGTCTCCAGCATCTTCCCCACCTCCTCACGATCTCCAAATCCGAACGACTACGCTCTCCTCGGAACCACCGAACAATCGTCGCCGGCCTCATCTATATTGCTGGGCGAAACCAAGGCCGACTCCCTCACGCACTCGCGGCTCTCGCTCCTGCGATTCGTCTTCTTTCTCCTTCCCTCTCCCATCCAGCGACGATTACGACCGGGGCTTTTCAAGCCGCAGCGGCTTTACCCGACGAGTTATCTCGATGGATTGAGAGGTGTTGCGTCGTTGCTGGTGTACTTTTGCCATTTTACCGAGGGCAATGTGGGATGGTATATGAACTCGTACGGGCTCTCGGCCGAGGACGACAATGTGGCATCCTCCCCGCTCCAGCTCCCCTTTCTGCGGGTCTTGTACCACGGGAGAATCATGGTGCATATCTTCTTTGTGATTTCGGGATTCGTCCTCTCGTACAAGCCGCTGAAATTGACGCGCAAGAGGGATTATGTCAATCTCCATACGACGCTTTCGTCCTCCATCTTCCGGCGTGGTCTCCGACTTTTCCTTCCAACCACCATGTCGACATTTATGGTCATGCTGTTTATTAGGTTCGGGTGGATTGGAACGCCAATGCCTACGTTTTGGGCTCAGTTTTGGGATTGGACGAATGCGGTGTGGAGGATAACATATTCATGGAACTGGGACATCACACAGAATTTGCCATATGATGTGCATCTCTGGACGATCCCGATCGAGATGGGCCACTCTCTCCTCCTTTTTGTGACGATCTGTGGTCTGTCCCGCTGTAAGACCTGGTTGCGATTATTTTTCCTATCCAGCATCATGCTTTACTGCTTGAAATGTCAGCATTGGGCGGCATTTGAATTTCTGGGTGGTGCATTAATTGCAGAGGTTGGGCTGATTCAAGATGCGCGAGCGGAACGAGATGCGAATAAAGAAGCTGCGGATTTGGAGCCAGCTGCAGCTTCGAAAGGCTGGCAGGTGTTCTGGATGATTAATTTTGTGATTGCCTTGTTTATCGCAGGCTGGCCAAATAATGGCGCTGACCGGACGCCTGGATTCCGCTACCTCGTGCCATTGACTCCGGACCCATTCTTTAGTACTGGTGGGGACGTCATCTCGTTCTTTTGGTACGCTCTCGGAAGTCTACAGGTGGTCATTGCATGTCAACAAGTACCGGCTATTCAGCGGCTGTTCACAAGTTCTTTCGCACAGTACCTCGCCAGTATCTCCTATGCTTTGTACCTTATGCACGGCCCGATCCTCGATGTACTAGCGCATCGGTGGATGCCATATATATGGTCGATCGGCGGTGGTGCAGATCACTTTTGGGGACGATTATTTGCATGGTTTGGAGGGATCTTCGTCCTCGGAATTCCTATTATTTGGGCTGCAGATGTGTTCTGGCGAGCTATTGATACGCCTTGCGTCGAGTTTGCAAGGTGGTTCGAAGGCATTTGTTTAGTCAAAGAAGACTGAAGTAGCTAACAAACTTTAAATTGTCTCATGAAGTTTTAGATGGTTTTTTACCCTATTTAATACCTACAGCGTGCGTTATTCTTCCAGCTCGTTTCTCTTCTTGAAATATGCATTTGCAAGGAGTTCTGATGATCTGATGGACAGGGATAAAGATAGAGATATCGTTACGCTCCTAATCTACTTTTGTGTCGGATAAGGTTTCTCTTGGCAGGCTATGAACTTTATAGCGGGCATAGCACGTTTTTTGTTGGCTCAACTATAGTTAACACTATCGGTGTGATAGTGGGGTTATTTGATAACCAATATGCATGCCGTTCTTTGGATTCCCAGGATCATTAAAGTGTAAGGTGCTGATAGCAAGCGAACTTGCTAGCATATCCTTAATATCACGGCTTGGTTAACTTATGTTCTTATCTATGTATGACACATCGGCTGTAGTGTGAAAATGAACACTAAGATTCTATGTTATCATCAAGCTGGGCCTCTAACTAGTACACTAGCTACGGAGACTAGCCTTCAAACTTTGGCTTACTGATGCGTTTCTTGAGGATTTCGTTGTGTTTTCAAAGCGACTTACTTCATGGTATGTGTCCAAGGACTCACTTGGATTCACCTTGAAATGCCATCAATATCTGATTCGTTTGGTTTCTTGGATACAGTATGCATTCCTCTATATTTTAATTAAGGTAGCTTTACTTCCAAGTTCTCTCTATAGAACTTGTACTTGGCAACTTGATCGCCGTTCGGGTACCGCCACTCAAAAGCCCCATCCGCTTCCTTTGGCACGTTCACAACACTTCTTCGGTGTGTGAAAGTGTCAATACTAGCACGTCCATGGTAGCATCCCATCCCACTTAGTCCTACACCACCAAATGGCAGATTTGGTACCGCGATCTGCGTCATGCAGTCGTTGATGGTAACGCCTCCAGAACTTGTATGACTGAGCATGTAATCGACCTCCTCGCTAGATTCCGTCATGATGTATAATCCTAGTGGCTGCTCCGAGATCTTGGGCACCAACTCACATGCATCGGCTATAGAGGGCACCGTGAGAATTGGGAGGATTGGTCCGAAGATTTCTTCGAGGAGGAGAGGATCGCTGGTCGTCACGTTTGTCACTACCGTTGGCTCGACATATAATGTCTCCTTGTCCGAGCTGCCTCCACTGACGATAGTCCCCTTCGTGTTGGCCAGCAAGTTGGTGACGCGCTCCCAATGCCGCGTGTTCACAATTCTGCCCGTCTTGTGCTCCGCCTTCGCATCACCCTCGTAGAAATCCCAAATCACATCCTTCAAGCACTTGACAAACTCATCGTGAACACTCTCCTCGACAAGCGCATAGTCAGGCGCAACACAAGTCTGGCCCGCACACGCAAACTTGCCCCAAGCAATCCGTTTGGCCGCAATCTTCAGATCCGCGTTCTTGCTCACGATCGCTGGGCTCTTGCCACCGAGCTCCAAGGTTACCGGTGTGAGGTATTCGGCTGCTGCCCGCATGACGATCTTTCCCACGTTTCCTCCGCCGGTGTAGAAGAGGTGATCGTATTGGAGTTTCAAAAGCGCCGTTACGACGTCGACACCGCCGTTGACGACTTTGTAGCAGCTGCTGTCGAGATATTTTGGTACGAGCTCCGCCATCGCCATGGCGGTGACGGGTGCGAGTTCACTGGGCTTCATGATTCCCGTGCATCCTGATGCGATGGCGCCCAGGAAGGGGGATGCGGCTAAGAAGAAAGGGTAATTCCAGGCGCTGTCGTGGCACAGATACATGAGTGGTGGTTTCGCAGGTCTGTAGGAGATGACTTACCCGATTACCAGACAGGTTCCCTTGGGCTGCTTGTAGATCGTAGGCGTTAGTCCCTCGAATGCCGCTGGCACAGCTGGCATCTCGGGTGCGAGCCACTCGTCGAGTTTGTCGAGCATATGGACGATCTCGTTCTTGAACAGTGAGAGCTCAAGGCCAGCGGACTCCACAATGGGTTTTCCAACATCCTTGAGGAGTGCTATCCGGAGTTGTTCTTCGTTTTCCTACCAGATGCGTTAGGGCCAGCGACGAGGCGCATGGTGCGCCGACTTACATCGACGAGTTTCCAGAACTGCTTCAGCTGTCCTTTCCTGAATTCAATATCCCGAGTTTTTCGAGACTGGAATGTGTCCTTCAGCTCTTGAAGCAGAGCTGGCAGTTCCGAAACGGGGGTGGATGTGAAAGTAGCCATTTTGTTGCAATCTTTGGTACAGCGAGCTTTGTGTCCATCTTGGAAATATGTATCAAAGCTATATAAACGCGCCAGCGCTCATACCGACGGGGTGGATCGGGAATCGACCCCACCTACATGCAGCAGATTCAACGTATCAACTTCGGTAAAGTTGAGATTATCGAAAGTGGGAGGTGGAGGAAAGATGGGGGAATATGATCATAAAATCATTCGAGCATGTCACGCCTATCCTCGCTTATTGGGTTGATGGAGGGATAGGTCAGGGGCTAACGAAACTGTCCTAGATATATCTTCATGCTTTAGCAGTCGGTCTCGGACTGTTCTTGTTTTCCGTCATTGTCTATTAAATCTCGACGGGTTCTATCGACAGCTGTTCAAAGCGAATCTTGTTGCGTCCATTTGGACTCAGTCGTAGCTTATCAAGTCAACCATGTCGCCGCCGAAGGGGAGTCCGCAGTGCATTTCTGCGGCAGATCTTGAGGGTCAAAGTTTTGATTATATCATCGTGGGAGGTACTTTTGTCCGTGAAGGATTGAGTTCGACCATTGGATTGACATGAACGCAGGAGGAACCGCAGGCTGTCTGATCGCAGCTCGTCTTGCAACAACACTGCCTTCGTCACGTGTGCTCCTCGTCGAAGCCGGCGGTGAAGTGGAAGATGAAGACTTAGTTCCTGGCTATACCAAGCCACGATTTGGAAGCGTTGATGGCAATTGGATGTACGAGACATTGCCGCAAAAGCATCTGAATGGAAGAAAAATAACATATCCGCGAGGACGCGGTATGGGCGGTTGTTCGTAAGTTTTCAGAGTTGGTGATTTAGAGCCAGACTAGTGGTCAAGGCTGCATGCTGACGAACGTGCAGCGGGAATAACTTCATGGCTTGGGTTAGAGGCCCTAGAGATGACTACGATGATTGGGCCGAAGCTGCCGGGGATGAGTGGTGGAAGTGGGACAATGTTGTGCGGTACATGAAGAAGGTCTCATTTTCCGAGGGCTTTGAAAACGACGTGCTGACGCCGGGATAGCTTGAAGACTTCCGTCCATCGATACCAGAAGGAAAAGAAAATTATGCAAAGCCCACACCAGGCTTTCACACAAGTGGAGGGTAGGTACTCATTCTTGATGCGTTGGTGTGGACTCTAAGCTCGTCGAATAGGACGTTTGCAGTAGGATACGGAACTGCATGGCAGCCCTTGATAGAATACTGTATGCAGGCTGGGCAGGAAGCAGGCCATCAAGTGAATCTTGATAATAATGATGGCGATCCGCTCGGCATTTCGATCGCACAGTTCAATGTCGACAACGGAGCCCGCGTAACCAGCGCAACGGCATTCCTAGGACAGGATGCAAGACTGAAGATGAGCAATCTTGTGGTGGTTACAAAGACCTTCGTCTCGAGACTGGTCGTGAGCAATGACTCTATCACTGGTGTTGAGTTGCTCTCATCGGTGCCAAGTGGACCAGACTCGCCGATATTTATCAAGGCCAACAGAGAAGTAATCCTAACTGCAGGGTGTTTCCAAACTCCACATCTCCTTCTTTTGTCTGGCATAGGCCCTGCATTACAGTTGAAGGAGCTTGGGATTCCAGTGGTGAAGGATATTCCTGCTGTGGGCCAGAACATCCAAGATCACTCTGCATTTGCCTGCGAGTTTATCATCACGCCCTCGATCGCAGGCCACAATCAGCTACTCCACAATCCTGTGGCCCTAGAAAAAGCAGCCAAGGAGTACAAGGCCACCAAGACAGGACCTTTGGCCACGTTTGGTGCAAGTGCTTCGATCATATTCCCCAAATTGCCGAAAGTTCTCAATTCAAAAGAGTTCGATGCCCTACCAAGGGAGACGAAGATCTTTCTGGACAGACGGACCAGACCAAGCACCGAGATTTGGATGCATTCCGGTCCGTTGTTCTACACTGGTCCTTGCCCACCCGATGCATCCGTTCTGGTAATTGAGGGCCTGTGTCAGAATAATCTAAGTCGAGGCTCGTTGAGGCTCAAGAGCAGAGACCCAAGACAGCTCCCAGAAATCGATCTGCAATATTTGTCTCACCCATTCGACGTCAAGATTGCCGTGGAGACCTTGCGTGAGATTGTCAAGATGGCACAAACACCCACTTTCTCCTCGATCATCCAGTCAATACTTCTCGGCCCACGAAGTCCTTCCGATTCGAGCAAGCTTGCCTCGATTACTGGGGAAGATGAAGCCGTTCTGGAGGAGTTTATGCGGGAGACTCTGACGCAGGGCTTTCATTCCATGAGTACGTGTGTCATGGGCAAAGAAGGAGAGACGAATAGAGTTGTTGGAAAGGACTTCAAGGTAGATGGGATCAAAGGATTGAGGATTGCCGATATGAGCGTTTGTCCGATTCTGACATCGAACCATACGCAGGTTAACGCATATTTGATTGCTGAGAGGTGTGCTGAACTCGTTTTGAAGGATCGTTCTGAGGGGCCAATGCTTTCTTCCAAATTGTAAATGTATTATTGCAGCATGAATTCTAAGCAGGGTTTCAATCTTCAGGTATTGCGACCTCCGCCAGTCCGGTAGAGTGGTTCTGATAAGTCTGCTCCACTCCGAGGCTAATTTCATTCTACTGATCAATGAGACACCTTGAACTTTAAAATCAAATAACTTCAAGGCATCTAAGAATAAAATGTCTTGCAACTTTTAATTAGCCGCGCACGTACGAACAATCGAGCAAACCAAGAGTTCAGCCGAACTAGAGCCAGGAACCAAGCTGACGACGAAGGTGCCACTCGCTCAGAAATACCCCGACCATCGTCCCCGCCTAAACTCAGAAATTACCCCGCGAAGCCTATATCCTTCACGGATGTATGTCGGGGTAAAATCCCAGAGGCCTCCACCATGATGTCTTGGAGAGTGGGAGGCCCCATGTCAGAGTCCATGGGTAATTTTTGGAATTATAAAAGTCCCTGGGGATTTGGAGACGGTTTTCCTGGGTTTCTGCGCTGGTGGGAATCCTATCTATAAGTCCACAACAAAGATGAGGTCGCTTCTTCTCTGGGTTTTCTATGTGCACCGGCTGGCGGGTGGATCAGTTGCATCACCTCTGCAGCCGCGAGAGCCAATTGATCGAAAAGCCGTAGTAACCAAATTCAATCCGATCCGACAAGCCAGTTCCAACAGCACACCGCTCCAACTGGGAAATGGCAACTTTGCGTTTGGCGCTGATATCACCGGCCTGCAAACCTTCCAGCCTTTCAATACGCTCTCGTCGTGGGGTTGGCATAACATGTCCTTACCCACCACGCCGAACCAGACGCTGCCGTCTGATTTCACCGGCTTGGATTGGTGGACGCATGGCCGTTTAGTCAACTATGCACAGCCAAACCCGGCCGAAGGTGATATCTCGAACTGGATGATTCAGAATCCGCAGCGGATCAATCTTGGCCGCATTGGTGTCTGGTTCGGCGGGAAAAATATTAGCGAGGAGATGTTGATAGGGAAGACCCAGGAACTGCATCTATGGGAAGGCTCTTTGGAGAGTCGCTTCGAGTTTGACGGAGTTGAAACCGTCGTTAAGACCTGGGTTGATCCTGATAGCGATACTTTGGCAGTTCGAATGGAAGGGATGGGACGGGTAGATGGCTCTCTTAGTGTGTTTCTTGACTTCCCATACGCGGACGTCAACAAGTTTGATGCACCTTTTGTTGGTACGTATAAGGGCGTAGGGAACCATACTACAACTTTGAAAACGCTTGGGGCTCAAGGAGTGATACGCCATGATCTGGATGCGACCACGTACTACACGACGGTGAACTGGGAAGGAAGAGCTTCACTGACGGGCCCGCTATCGGGAACTCATCGCTACATCCTTAAGCCAGCGAATGGAAGCGACGATCTTTCGTTCACGGTCAATTTCTCTCCCAGAATATCTCAGTTAAATTCAAGTCTGGAAAGTGTTTCGATGGCGACGACGAATTGGTGGTTTCAATACTGGAACAATGGAGCATTTGCGGATCTTGTTTCCGAAACTCCAAGCGCTAATGCAACAGAGCTTCAACGCCGAATCATCCTCTCCCAATACCTGGTAGCTGTTAATTCGGCCGGGCATGATCCACCACAAGAATCGGGTCTCGTGAACAACGGATGGTATGGGAAGTTCCACCTCGAGATGGTCGTCTGGCATCTCGTACATTTTGCCCGTTGGGGACGGGCGTCGTTGATGGACCGGAGCCTTGGCATGTACAAGAGATTTCTGCCCACTAGTTTACAGAGAGCAGCAGACCAGGGCTACGAAGGAGCACGATGGGGCAAGATGAGTGATCCGAGTGGTAGATCGGCCCCAGGAGAGATAAATTCGCTGCTCATCTGGCAACAGCCACATCCGGCGTATTTTGCTGAAGTCCAATGGCGACAGAACCCTGGCAACGAGACTTTGGAAATGTGGGACGAGATTCTTACCCACACTGCAGATTTTATGGCTTCATTTGCATGGTGGAATGCTTCCACTGGGGTTTATGACCTAGGTCCACCTATGTATCCCGTTTCTGAAAACACTAAGCCGAACGTCACGATCAACCCAACATTCGAGTTGGCCTACTGGAGATTCGGTCTTGGGGTAGCGAAGTCATGGAGAGAACGACAGGGGCGCACCGTTCCGTCGAAGTGGGTTGATGTTCTAGATCAGCTTGCCCCTCTACCGACGGTGAATGGGACATATTCGGTCTATGAGGGGATACCGAACATGTGGACTTCGAACACTACCACAAATGATCATCCGGCGATGAGTGGGATCTTCGGTCTCCTGCCTCCCACCCCCGACTTCAATGTGACTGTATCTCTAAACACCGCCCGGAAGATCAAAGAGACATGGGGCTTTGGCGATCTGTACGGATGGGACTTTGCCATGCTCGCGATGAATTCGCTCCGACTGGGAGACGTTGAGCAAGCGGTCGAGTATCTCTTGGACTCGAATTACCAGTTCGACGATGCAGGATATGCCGTTGGCGGGGTCAGGGTTCCAACGCCCTACATGCCAAGCACGGGCGCCTTCCTGCTGGCTGTCGCAATGATGGCTGGTGGATGGGATGGCCAAGAGGGCGTGCACTTCCCTGCGGACTGGATAGCCAAGTGTGAGGGATTTGAGCCAGCTATGTAGTCCAATTAAGCGCATGTTCCTCAGCCAAATTTCCCGAGCAGTTTATTTACCGGTCCTGCACAGGTTAAATTCGATGCTCAAGACTGTCGCATTTATAGCATACGAGCGATATAGATTGCACGTACGATTATCGCATGTCCCGTTCTACCCGGTCACACCTCGGAGGAGTAACGGTAATGTCGATTGCAGGCTGTCAAGTTCCAAGGGAATAGAGCGGTTGGTAAGTGCAGGCTGGACTGTGCCGACCGACCATGCTAGTCAGCAAGAATGAAGGCTCCGCAATGCTCTGCCACCAATGGCTATGCGAAGTATTGCTTCTGCATTTAGATGATCCGGTGGTCCTTGGGCCGCACTTGACCTCATCTTATTGCGCTATAGCCAGGCTGGATTGAATCAGTGTGGAGCCAATTGGCCAAGAAGCATGAAACGAGGGATTCGACCGAGACGTCTACGGCTAAAAAACAAAGGTGCGATCGACAGGGAGCAGCCCGTCGATAAGAAGGGTGCCAGGCTTTCAGCATGCCGTGATCCCCTGCGACACCACCCTTTACCTCTGATGTTTGGGCAATACATAGCAAAGTCGTTCATAAGTCGACCTCTGCGGCTTTTCTTCTCGCCATGAAAACCTCCAAGCTTTGTCAAAATGGCAATACTCGCCCTTCTCCAATACTATCGCCTCCGAATCTTCGTCTTCTTCATCCGTCTCTTGCTCATCAAAAGGGGGCCCATTCCCGTGGCTCCTGACAATGTTCTCCAGATCCCATCGCGCGATCAAAACCGCACCATCAAGGCTCATATTTATCGTCCTATAAAGGCAAAAACACCAAGCCCTGTGCTGATAAACCTTCATGGATCCGGTTTCGTGTTGCCGGTGCATGGAGAGGATGATTTCTATTGCCGTTATGTAAGCAACAACTCGACTTACACGGTCTTCGATGTCCAGTACCGGTTGGCCCCTGAAAATCCATTTCCGGCGCCGCTCCACGACGTCGAAGATGTTGTCAGGTACATCCAATCGCGACCGGACGAGTATGATGCTTCTCAGATGTCCATCGGGGGTTTCAGCGCCGGTGCCAATCTCTCGCTCTCCGCATCATCTATGATGCTACCCCGTGATACCTTCCGGTCGGTCATTGCATTCTATCCCCCAGCCGAGATGGCTGGCCTGCCAGAAAACAAGACACCGCCCGACGCCTCCGGCCACCGCATCCCGCCCTTCCTGGCCAGGACCTTTGATAGCGCCTATTTCCAAAACACCGATCCGTGTGATCCTAGGATATCACCGTTCTATGCTCCTGCCGAGCAGTTTCCCGCGTCGATGTACATTGTCACACCGGCGCAAGATTATCTTGCTGACGAGGGAGCGGAATTGGCGGGGAGAATCAGAAGAGAAGGGGGCGGGAAGTACGTCTTGCACAAGCGGGTGGAAGGATGTGGTCATGGTTGGGATAAGCATCCCAAGAAGGGCAGCCATGAAGAGAGGATGAGAGAGGAGGCGTATCAAATGGCGGTGGAGATATTAAAGAGGTAGCCAGTTGTACCAGTCTACCATGCCATTCATAACTTGGCTTTTTGGCAAAGCGATCATTTTTCAGTAATACCCAGATAGAGCGTCAGATGCGGCGCAAAGTTGTCCAATATCGGGAGGCAGTGTCCTCGTCCTGGCACATCTATTCATGCTCTCCTTCCGAGAAGCATTTGGTGGTCCAGTTCTTGGTTCTGCCGTTGGAGAAGAAGCCAAAGGAAAACGCGGAGGAGGGGGAACGGCGAGCACGGTGCCGATTCGTGCCTCAACCTCCATTTATGTATAACCAGGGATTATATCGACGAGGTCGAAAGCACAATCAATAATTGCCAATGCATCATTGGCCAGCGGCCAAAAAAATCTAGAATAATAGCATTTCGGCCGATGCTTATCTCTCAACTCTTACCCTGCATTGGAGTTGTGAAGATTGTGTCTGGCGCAATTCTGGCGCCATTTTTGCTTTGCGCATACGTATATATGGCCATATATGGCGGTGCATTCATTCCTTCTAGTCGTTTTTCGTCTGCTCGTGTTTTGATGCCTAGCGATGAGCAGCCATCGTGACAAGTCGATACAAAACCACCATCCTGCCATTATCAACCAGCGACCGATATGGAACCCTTCTATATCCCAAAGTAGGCAACTGCCGAGCATATGTTGGGATCTGGGGAATAGTCCCACTATTGTGATAAGCTGCGGATCTCCGACCTCAATTGGCATTCTATGGGAAGCACGATGGAATGGACATTCCGACGTTTGGATATAGGATGTGACCGTTTCCCGTAGGCCCGAATGAAATAACTAGACTTCTTGTTTTATTCTTCCTGCGTCTTGCTGACCCAGAAACAAAACACACAATGGCGCCATGGCTTTATGGAAAGAACTCCTATCTGAACGTTGCGCTTCTCATCTCGGCATCATGCATCTTTGCAGTGGTCAGTATTTGTATTGCAGAGATACGGGTCGCTCTGTTTGCTAATTTTGAGGCAGACTTCAGGATATGATACCGCGTTGATGTGAGGAAATCAGATGCTTTGCAATGAACCGATCGCTAAGAATTACAGGAACGGGCTTAATATCCTCCCAGCATACAAATCATACTTCAAGCTCACTACTACGACAAAAGCGCTGCTCACTTCATCTACGTATATCGGATCAAGTGTCTCATGCATCGCTTTTGGATATGTCGCAAACATCATCGGAAGAAAGCGCTCAATTATTCTTTCGGCTCTTGTCAAGCTGATCGGGGTTGTGCTCATGGCTGCTGCTCAGAATGTAGCCATGTTCTGCCTCGGGAGAGTCTTTCTGGGTTTGGGAAGTGGTATCAGTGGTACTGTGGCACCTGCGTAGGTTATCTCTCTTTCTACGAAATCCTATTTGCCAAAGAACATCCAATACGAAGCCGCAATCTTCTTCATGCTTGTTTCCAGGATATACCTGACTGTCAACTAGATGGCTTGCTGAGACTCTCCCCGTCTCTTTCCGTGGACGAGGTCTTAGTTTGATATATGCTGTTTGGTATGTCGGTAAGTGACATGACACGCACTCTGTAGCCGAGAGACAGGACACTGAATTTCACCTAGGCAGCTTGTTAGCAGCGGGAGTCACATACGGGACATCATCATATGTTGGAGATGCCGGGTGGAGAATTCCCGCCGCACTGCAAGCCATTTTCAGTGTCCTCTGCTTGATCATTCTCGGCTTCACGCCTGAATCACCAAGATGGCTCGTGTATCGCGGGCGCAACGACGAGGCGTTGGATATCATTGCACGTACACATTCTAATGGTGACATGCACGACCCGGTCACGTTATTGCAGTACAAGGAGATCGTCGATACCCTCAACTGGGAGAAAGAGAATGGAGAAAGTCTGGGGTACTTGGAGATTCTCAAGACCAAGGGATCCAGGAAGAGAGTCATGCTTGCGTGCTCTGTTGCCGTGCTTAATTCTCTTAGCGGTAAGGCAAGCTCTATTGGTGTAGGAATCCCTCTGATCAATCGATAGGCAACAGTATTGTTTCGTACTATCTTGGTACTATGTTAACCAATGCTGGAATCAAAAGCTCTCACACGCAGCTGGAAATTGTAAGTTGCTAATATCACTTGGGTGGAGGTTTAGCTAACCGTACAGAACATCTGCTTGAGTGCCTTCTGCCTTGTTATCGCCATGATTGGATCCCAGCTATCTGACAAGATGGGACGACGTCCCATGGCCATGATCAGTGTTGGGGCATTGACAGTGTTCATGTTCATTGTTGGCGGTTTAACAGCTGGTATGTTTACTCCCATCCGGTGTTCGCTTTCGAGCCTTCATCTAAGTACCACTAGGATTCGGCTCTGGGGGCAACCAGTCAGGTGTCTTTGCTACTGTTGCAATGATATTCCTCTTCCAAGGCAGCTACAGTTTCGGATGCACCAACATGACGATGATGTACCCCCCCGAAGTCTTGAACTATTCGATCCGAACTACCGGTATGGCGATGTGGACTATGACCGTCAATCTTCTTGGGTTCGTATATCCATCCACAAAAAATCTCCTTGACCAACCTTATTGACCCGTGAACAGGCTGTTTGTCACATTTGCCTTCCCCTTCGCTCTCGCAGCTATCTCGTGGAAGCTTTATATGATCAATGCCGGGTGGGATGTCCTCGAATTTGCATTTATTTATTTTTGCTGGATCGAGACTCGAGGAAAGACCATGGAAGAGATCGATCGACTTATCGATGGCGAGAAGCATAGCGATGTGCCTGACTTGGATGTTGTCGTGCAAGGTAAGATTGATGTCAGCGATGCTCTTGGTAGAGTAGACTTGGTTGGTGACACGAAGACTACGAGGGCGGTAGTTCAAGAGGCATAGGTTATAGGAAGGCGGTAGAAGTTATCTTCACAATGTTGCGTGTGAAGTTAGATGCTTAGGAATATTGAGGGACGGTTCCATTGGCTATATAGTGAATAGTCTAGAAGTGATATGTGTGAGGCCTACGTTAAGAACAAATGAATTTATTGGACTTCCAAATTAACTAATTTATATCTGGGACGAGGATCGTTTTCGGCAAACATTGCCCGCCACTATCTTCCACATCTCGCTTTATTGTAGCTTAGTATAGAAGATAACCAGGAGCATACCGCTAGGTCATGTTTGATAGGTTGATACAGAGACAGTTATCGTAAATCCTGGTTATAGGCTATGCACGCCGTAGAGTACGCCAATTGCGAAATTATATTGTATTCAAGTTAGTTGTACCCTTCTCGCCTTATTGTCCTACTTAAAGATATGCGTTTAGTTGTCAACTTTCACAGAAGATCGGTGCTTGAGTCTGATATCGATCCCAGTCTGTCTTACGAACAATGAGTTCTGTATATGCTTCAGATATCAAGCATCGTATTTTGCCTACTGCTCTGCTGTTCCTAATTAACAACTAGTTACTGCTTTTTCACTTCACCACCTTATTCGTGTGATTCTAATAAAGTGACACCTTGCATTCTACCAAGTATCTTGGACGCGGAGAAATGTCGGTTATCAGCCCCCCCCCCCCAAATAGGCATGGATTTTCAATTATTCCTTTGCATAGCACCACCACTGCAGTTCTGCCAGCACCGTAGGTTCAAGGTATCGTACCTGGTCACCGGAAGCCAAAATAATCCTAAGCTACAGGCATGTACAGGCTGGCATAGTGCTTCGAGGTGAATAATATTAAGATTACCGAGTGTGACTAGCCAATTTCACAATTATTTCAGAATACTGTATGCTGAAGCTCAGGCGTAGTTAAATTATAGTAAAATACCACATTGTCATGCCATGGAGCCACCATCTGAACATAGTAAGACTCACAAGTGAAGATCTCTACTGGGCCGCTTCACAGCTCTCGGTACAGTGGAGCAAACCTTGTGATCCGCATGGCCACGAACGCCAATCTTAGACGAGGCATGGTGAACTATTAGAGCACCATTGCAAGTATAGCTAGTCCAGTGTTACAGCAGTATCCCAAAGATGATTGCAAATTCAGTCGACGATGTTACACTTGCAAGTGTTCTAGTGATTAAGAACGACAAGGCCTAGATGTTAAATATCAGTGATCAGATGGTGGTGTGGAGTCACTTAAAGTTGAGGAGCTAGTTGGCATTGATAGAGGATTCGTGCGTTCATCTCAAGGGGAGAACAAATGATCAGAACCAATTGTTTTATTCATTAGGAAATGGTGTATTCACATAGAGAGTTATTACTGAATCTATAATGACGTCGAAGCTAACTGGCCTTAGGGATCGTACGCTACAATTTCGCCATACCAACGCGCTCGTCAATTTCTGAGCATCTCAATAGCTGATTTGAGATTTTCAAACATATTATTTATAAAGAATCTGAAGGTATTGGGCCTCGCAGGATGCAGAGTTGACATGTCGAGGAGATGGGTATGCCTCTGTCAGCTTCCAAAGGTTCTCTGCAATAGTACAAGTATCCGAGCCAAATGAGCGTCAGCATTCTCGACAAACAGGCAGCCGATTCCTCCAATCTTTACACATTTATCGATCTTACAATATGAGTTCGATCTGATGATTCATCGTTCATAAAGGGCTGGTTCATATCGTGACGATGGCTAATCGAAGTCCAGATACACAATAGCAGCCTTCGAGACCCCTTCAAGCGGGCAAACTCCGAGCACAGCATGGCCAAGCCCGAGAACAAAGCACCAATGGTCGAGGAAGCGGATGCATGACTGAAAGCATCCCGGATCTGCAAGTTGCCAGTGGCTGCCAAGGTCTGGGGATCGGCCGGCAATCAGTCCCGGAGCGCGCAAATCACCTTTAAGCTTAAACTCCCGTCGAGCATGAATACCGCTATTGGCCAGCTACTTCGGAATTTCATGCTTCCTTTTCAAGCAAGAAACCAGGCAGTGCGTGTCTGAAGGAGCTGAAATGTTCGAGATCCAGCCCGGCTTAGGCTCTAGAGTGCAAGCCTCTCTACGGCGACGTCGAAAGTCGACCACGTATAGCCCACCTTGCGTCCGTTGATGAGGACAGTAAAAATCAAGAGCTTGAAGCCGTGAAGATGGACTCAAGGACTTGCATCCTTCATGAAACGAAACGGGACAACCGTTCGCTCATGCTCGTCTGAACTCTGGGCCGTGAAACGTCGCTAAAACGGGCGCGAGCGGACATGGCCCCAAGCGGCTGAGAAACGCAGCTCAGATCGCTCGCCTGATACATTTCTCGCCGCAGATGGGACCGGGGACACGCCAGACGCTGCCCTCTCCCAATAACATGTCGAAAAACGTGCTGCAAACAAGTCTAGACCAGCGTGTTTGGAGGGTTGGATCCAATTCTCCTCCTCACTCTCAGGCCTGATGTTGAACGGGCTTTACAGTGGGCCAGCCGGCGCGCTTTGCTTTCACACATAATATCGTCGGCTGCTCGTCATTCATTTATTCCTTCATCCATTCATTCATCCAAGGGGAAGCGTTCTTGTGTCCACGGCTCGCCATCGGTTGATGGTATGATTCGCATATTCACCATGTTCTTTAATTCTATTTCTCTTTTAATATTATTTATTACTTATGCCGTTGCGCAGTTCGTCCCCCCGCCGACGGATTTGAAGACCGTTCAAGGTGCGGGTGGAATCACTGTTCGCTACAAAGAAGTGCCTACCGGCACCTGCGAAACCAACCCCAATGTCAAGAGTTATTCCGGCTACGCCGACGTGGGCCCTAATCAACATATCTTCTTCTGGTTCTTTGAGGCCAGAGCCGTAAATGCGACACAAGCGCCCTTGACCGTGAGATTAGATGGGGGGCCTGGGGCTTCCTCCATGAATGGCCTGTTCCAAGAGATTGGTCCTTGCACCATCGATGCTGCCGGGAATGTCGTCAATAATCCATACTCCTGGTCAAACAATAGCAATATGCTTTTCATTGATCAACCTGCTACCGTCGGCTTTTCATACACCATCGCTACCAAGGCCACCCAGAGTAGTCGGACGTTTGTGATTACTCCGACCGACACCTGTACCACAGCTGATCCGGGCTGCGGTACGTACTCGTCGCCTGATACGACCCTGACGCCCAACTCCACGCAAGAAGCTGCTGTTGGGTTTTATAACGCCATGCAAGGATTCATGGGCGCTTTCCCACAGTACGCCGCAAATGGAGTGCATATCAATACGGCTTCGTACGGCGGGCATTATGGGCCTATATTTGCCGACTATATTGTCAAGCAGAACAAGGTCAAGGCTGCAGGAACAGTAGACATTCCCTTGAAGACTCTCATGATCGAGAATGGCTTCTATGATACCCGCGTCCAATTCGCAGCTTACTACAACTACACCGTCTCGCCTGGCAACACCTATAACCTCAACCCTTACACGGCCGCCCAGGAACAGCAGCTGTACACCAATATCTGGGGCGCCGGAGGATGTCAAGACCAGCAGGCAAAATGCAATGCAAACCCACCCCCCGCCGATATCGACAACGTATGTGCAGCTGCCGATACGTTCTGCGTAGCCGAGGTCGAGGACTTCTTCGACATCAACGCAAGACGCAATGAAGATGACGTCCGGGAGCTCGCACCGGATCCATTCCCCCCAACCTACTATGTCGACTATCTCAACAAGGCAAATGTGCTCCAGGCCATTGGGGCAACCACCAACTTCACCCAAGCCTCAGTCCAGACTTTCTTTGCCTTCAACTCCACCGGCGACGACAGCCGCACCGGCGCCATCATCAACACAGCCATGCAGACCATCCTGCAAGAAGGCGTCACCGTCACGACCTTCGCCGGCGACGCGGACTACGACAGCAACTGGATTGGCGGCCAGGTGGTCGCCAACAACGTCAACGCGCCCGGCTGGACGCAAGCCGGATTCGTCAACCTCACCACCACCGACGGGGTGGTGCGTGGCCAGACGCGGCAGGCCGACGGCTTCTCCTTCACGCGCGTATATTTCGCCGGCCATGAAGCGCCGTTCTATCAGCCTGAGGCGACGCTGCAAATGTTTGAGCGCGCCATCTCCGGGATGGATATCGCGACGGGCAAGATGCCCATGGCCTTGGGGAAGAACGTGACGACGCAGGGAACCCAGAGTAGTACGTTCATGGAGGGCCCCGGCACGATTCAGACCACGGTCACGCCCGCGGGATCCACGTACAATACCACGACGCATGCACCGAATGTAGCCCCCGCGCAAAAGGCCAAGTCCCGGTTCGTGGTATCGGAGGAGCTGGTGCCACCGCCGACCAAGGTCCGGGTGACGCATAAGAAGTTCAAGAAGCTGTTGGTGGAGGAGCGGCGGGCGAGGAAGGAGGCGAGCCGCAAACCCTAATAGGCTCCCATTGTCCATTTGCTTTTTTTGTATTTTTGTACTAGCATAGCGGTTGAGATATCTGCGAT
The DNA here is from genome assembly GCA_003369665.1 of Coleophoma cylindrospora. NCBI lineage: Eukaryota > Fungi > Ascomycota > Leotiomycetes > Helotiales > Dermateaceae > Coleophoma > Coleophoma cylindrospora. The sequence continues at coordinate 1,154,783 of PDLM01000001.1, forward strand.
ATTCTCCATTTCTTTACATTAACAGACCGTTCATTTGATACCCACATAGGTCTAGCAATCATAACTACAATTATTTTAATTTTTGGGTCGAAGGACTTATCTTCCTCTCTACTACTTGCGTGAGTACTTGGACTTATATTGGCGACCATATGGCCAAAACACGCAGCCAAGCATCGTTTTGTCTTTGGTGTATCTGGATCGTGAAATATAAGGTATCTGGGAGCTCTTCAACTCTCTGCAGAACCAGCCATTAACCTCTACTACTGCTCAGGACAGTCTCGTGACGAACTGCCTGAGTCAACCGCTCTTCGCTTATACCGAATTCTCAGTCTCAGTCTCCGCTGTCTTCACCTTCGGTACTTCCTTGCACTCTTTCTTGTGAATAGCCCAATGCAGAATCTGGCATCCTCTAGAGCAGTAGCTTGTCTTAGCGTTAGCGAAGTTCAATCTCGACCTTGAGATCAAAGGCACTGACCTGGACTTCTCGCATCTTCCACAAAGCCGCAATCCAACGTCCTTTCCACAGGTCTCGCAACGTCTCCGCCCCATTTCGACAGGCGGCGGTGCCCCAATCCCGATCCCAGTGCGCAAGCTCTCTTTAGCTTTGGCATGACACGAGCTTGAAGTCTTGCAGATGGGCGCCACCTCATCTTCAACCACGGGGCAAAGTCGAACGCCCGCGGTACTAAGAGCCCGGGGGGAGTGCACGAGTCCCGTTGCAGGTTGGTTGCAAATATAGCATCGCCACTCCGCGGCGTGGAAGACTTCGTCCCAGTGCCGGTTGATCACCTGTGTGATGAAATGGGCGAACTCTTCGTTGACTGGCTTGAAAATCCCGGGTCCTTCAACGGTGTAGCATGAGGAAGGTAGGTGGTCTGTAAACTCGAGCTTCGTGCGTTCTCTGCCGCAGTAGACGATGTACTTGAGGGGCAGCTCTGATTCAACTGGGGGTTTGTTCGGCTTGGCTGAGGCGTTCATCTTGAGGTCTTAGGTGGTGAAGTTTGTTGGCGCGATTGTCTTGATGACAAGGTCGTTGAAGCCTTGGCAGGGTAGGTAGCTTGAGATGCTTGAAGACGAGGTCAAGCTGTGAATAGCGGAAACTATTAGCCGGTTCGAAAGTCGAGATGAATATGACCTCATTCGATACTTTGAATAGTTTCTAGTAACTACGATTGTCAAATTGAGATTGTGCCAATGATAACTTTGGGAACATGCAAGAAAGGAGACTTAGGGTTGGTGGGGGGGGGGGGTCGCGTGAGGTATTGTGAGTAGACATTCCACCTTCAAGCGGAGAGACTAAGAGCGAGGCAATCTTCACGAGATGAATATAGTACACACTTCGTTTTGAATTCCATTCGTAATTGGCGTGCACTCTATATCTCTGCCCTAAGAAGTCTTGAAAGCTTTTGATCGAGACTCATTTCTACATTGCTCAAAATTGGTCGCTTCATTCACATCTTGGTTTGGTAAATCTGCTTTTATTCACATTAAAACGGAACAGGTTATGCCGTAATTATAATTTCATTTCTTATTCAATAAATACATGGAATACATATCTCAATTCTTCAATTGCGTTAGGCAACGCACATACGTCCGTCATCAGCCACCGTCCAGTATTCGCTTCCCACAGCGGTGACGGCGTAGAACAGATGGTCGGGATCGTACTTGTTCTTGATAGCCAACAACTTGTCGTAGTTGGTACCGAAGTAAGTCGTCTGGAAGTTTGGCTGTCTGAAATCGGCCTCGTTCATGTACGTGCCGCTGTTGGGAGTGACGGCTTCCATCTGAGGCACAATTTCGTTAGTCATCTTGTCCTGGAGCGCAATCATATCATCCCAAGGCGCAGTGAAGTTCCATGGAAGGGTGAGCGTGGCGGAAACAAGAGCGGTTCTCCAGGCTGGAAGAACGGCGTTGCTAGGTCCGGATGTGATGGCAGATGAAGAGACGTTGGTGCCAACACCGATGAATGTTACACCGTTCTCAGTGATGTTTCGGTAGGCTGCTGAGAGGGCATCCATGTTGTTGGCGACGTTGTCTCGGGAGATAAGTCTCCCTCCGTATTGAGCAATCCCGACCTGAATATTTCCCAATGGCAACGGTCCAAAGTACGTGTTATAATGTTCTTCATAAGAGGCAGAGGTGGTTGTGTTAAGAGTATAGGTGATGTTGAGAGAGCTAAGGACAGTGGTGAAGTCCGCAAGAATGGCTTCTGTCTCTTCAGCGGTTGAGTTGTATACGGTGATTGGGGCGATTTGAAAGAATGCATCGGTGAAGTAGTAAACTACCATGGATCCCGCATCAACCATGGCTGGAAGAAGGGTGTGAAACTTGTCAATAGCTTCGTAGAAAGTATCCTGGGTTGTAGCTGAGGCGTAAACAACCAATAGCGCACCACCAATAGTGGCATCGGCATGGGCCTTCACAGTAACCGACGTGGCTATAGCGTACGTCCCTCCTCCACCTCCACTCATGGCCCAATAAAGGTCTTCGTTCTCAGTAGGAGTTGCAGTAGCGATGGTGCCGTTAGCAAGAACAACCTCCCACTCAAGGACATTGTCGGCCGAGAGACCAAAGCTCGTGCTGAGAGCTGAATGGCCACCACCCTGAGTATAACCTCCAGCAACACCAACCGTTGGGCATTCACCTCCTACGGTTACCAAGCCTGCAGCCTTAGTGGCATCGATGGCTTCATATCCTTGAACACCGGCACCATATTTCATGGCTTTTCCCGTATATGCTGTGCTCGTATAATCCAGGACCGCGGTATCTTTGAGATAATGAGTCCATACGGATAATGCGCCAGCACCCGTTGATTTTCCAAGATAACTATAGACATGTTACACACGGCCCGATCAACAATTTCAGATGGCGCTTACTCGTGACCAGTATTTCGGATAACAAAGCGAATATTGTTTGCTTGTGCAAACTCCACCGCTGCGGAGATGTCGGCTGCAGAACTCACATTGACGGCGTAGTTGACGTAGTTCCCAATCAGACAGGCTCTCGATTCTGGCTGGAAAGGATCACAGCTCTGGTTGGCAAAGAAAGGTGCCATTACCGAAGAGGATGATTCCATGCTGAAGACAACCAGGTTAGCCCATGCCAATCAATGGACAGACAAGAGCATCAGAACGGATCTACTTACTGAATTTCCGGGTATTGCCATTCGGACTGCAAGTACGCACACTCGGTCGCGTTGTAGTACGGGTCATGGCATGCTCTGCCCAGTTCTACGGTCGCAACCAGCCGACCTCCCACCGTGGAGTTGAGTGTACTCCATGCGGTCGTGGATGGCCAGCAGGCGTCTCCGGGAAGGCACCTACAAGTGGCGGTGGCATCGCACTCGGAAGGGAGGAGGGTAGCCGCCAAAGCCGTGACCGAAAAGGAAAGGATATTGAGCTTCATCTTCGTAGCGGTGGATGATAGAGATGGAGGGGGAAAAAGAAAATTATCCAGCGGCTAAGAGAGCGATACTTATCTCGTGTCCTGCAGCCATCACACTTAGCAGAACTACCAATGCAAGGTGCCTGGAAGATCTGGAAAACCCTTATCTAGAAGCAATCTCCGTGTCCTTATGGAGATATCTGGCCATTACCGCGCTCTTTTTGTGCATTGTTTCCACAATCAAAAAGTGTGGTACTGCAATGTGCGGCGGATGCACCCAACTGCCGAGCGAGAAAGGTGCTGTTTCTACGCAGCCAGCATTGACCGAGATCGCTCCAGATCAACGAAGAGATAGATCGCGGTGTTTGGTACTTCATATACTGGGCGATGTTTTCTGTTGTACAATACAATACTCTGAGGATAAATAAACCCCTGCGTTGTCTCCTGGGGTACGACGATTTCCATGAAGTTATTGGCTAAAAAACCCTTGAGGCGAAAGACATGGCAGGGTTTGTTTATCCTTAGAGTATTGTACACGGCAGGACAGTGTCGAGCAAGGCCATTGCCCTTTCGTCCAGTATGTGCGCATGGGAAGTTTGCAAGGTAGACGATCCTGAACGGCTCCCGCATAGGGCGGCCCCATTTCCCTGCAGCCCCCTTCAATCACGAAGCGCCCAGGGGAGCGAAGCCACCCACCTCCGGATTTGCTCTCGGCGAGTTTAAACTCTTCTCAAATCCAACGCCGGAGTCCGTCGGTGTTTTAAAACACCCATATAGCAGTGGATGTTGACAGGCCGTCGAAGGCTATCTGGAGAATCGTCGCGTACAGTGGCTGTCAAACAATGTCGAACCCTGAATAAAAGACAACCTCGGGATAGTGGGAATTAACCGCGGCCAGATGAACGCGTAACAGGTGATGCTAAATTCATAATAGTATATCCTTCCTAGCGACTTATAGGTAAGGAATACGCAGTAAAACTCAACTGCCGGCCATTCGGCTTTCTAGGTTCTAGTCTCTGCCGTAGGGCACTTAAGCGATGCCGGCAGGTGGAGGAGCATTACCAAAGTTCCTGTGCAAGATGGTGCATATTTTGGGGCACCCAGTGGCATAGCATCGGAGCCATGCTCTGATCTGGTAACAAGCCATTCGGCAAAAGAGCTGCCACAGCCTACCAGCCAACAAACGGTCTCATGCAGTGGATGCTGAGTGCTCCGACACTCCCGCCGGGAACCATAGCAGCCCTAATATTGCTTAGCTTAGATTACAGACCATCTAGATAATCATAAGCGAGGGAAAGAACGTACGATCACGGAAATTCTGAGACCGTTCCGTGGAGGCTGAGGAACTCCTATGGGTCTCTGGAGGTGAGTACAGGACATGCTGGCCCTGGTCTGGCTCTAGCCGGGGGAGATAAGATCTTGTTTGATTCACGGCCTGTCGCTTAGTCCCAAAAAGCCTGATAGCACTTACCAAGGGTATCGTCCCTATAGTCGACTCGCCGCTCGCCCATAGGGCGGGCAACTGCCGAGCACGGAGAAAATAGAAGAGGTACATATGAACGAGGCCCAGCAGTGGGCTAAGGGGATAGCCTAATGGAAATGCCTCGGTATTATTGTACAAGGCAGGTGCTGCAGGAACGGAGCTGTTGCTACTGTACCACGCAAGAATGGATACGCTGGTTTCATCCCCGAAAGACATGTGGGCTTGCCGCTTCGGACGTTCATCTCGCAAGCTATTCCATAGAAACCACCGTCCACGCTGCCCCTGCTCTTAACAGACCAAGCAGTTAACTGTCTCGATGATATTACTACAAAGCTGCGTATCATGATAACTCCGGACCTCAGGACCAAGGCTCGAGAGAGTCGGAAGCACCAGTGCAATCTAGACTTGTAGAGGCAGAGAAAAGAGCTTCCGCTGGAAATGTCCCAACTTAATGATTTGTCTTCAAACTTTAGTTGGCTTCTAGACTCCCATGCCCCTGCAGCGCAGCTCAAACCATGTGGTGAGGGTGTGATACAGAAGATGTGGTATCGCAGCTCCTTACCACGAAATCCTGAATTGTACAGATTAGATCGGAACTTGCATTGCGGCCCTGGTAATGAAGCGTACATAACTCCCAAGGCTTCCCTCGCACTGGCATCGGTGGAGTCGATGCGAAAGCTTTTTGCTGATCTTGCTTCTTTGCACATGAAGATCAAAAGATGGGTTGGACCTACAATACTGTCAACCCGGATGCGCCCACCGATGCACCAAAGATTGTTGCTGTGGGGGTGACCTTCAGTGTTGTGTCATTGATCATCGTCTCTCTACGGCTATATGTTCGAGTGTTTATGATCAAGGCAACTGGTATAGGTTTGTGGCACTTCTTGATTACCTGACCGCAACCGTATATTTACTTCTGTACAGATGACTGGGCTATCGTAGCTACTTGGGTAAGTAGTCCGGCTTATACAAACGGATGTTATCTAATAGCAGCAGTTCTGTGCCTTGGGATTCTCGATCGTGACATATTTGCGTATGTCTCAAATCCCTCGCGGTATGCAACCTATTGACCGCGAAGATAGAAACAAAATGGGGTCTGGGACTTCAACACTTGTCGGATATGCCCAACGAGAATTACTTTAATTTTGGTCTTGTAAGCCTTCATACCTTCCTGTTGTCAGGTCAGTCACTAATCATCTAGCAGCTTCAATATGCCGGCGCTCCACTGTAAGCAGCATCCTGTAAAACAAACTTCCACGCTTGACTCTGACATACGATCAGCTACATCGCCAGTATTCTTGGGTTCAAGCTCAGCTTGTTATTCTCTTTCCTCCGGATCGCTGTAGAACGAAGCCATCGCACCGCTATCCTTATACTTCTGGTGGCATGCACAGCCTTCAACTTCTCTTTCTTGATGGTTCAGATTAATTTATGTCAACCCGTAAGTAACGGACCTACAGACCTGATAGAAGTTGGCTGACACTAGGTAGATCTCAAAACGTACGTATATATTTAAATGTTCTTGGAAACTGAGATGGTCGTGCTAGAGGAAGCCCAACTTGGTAAGTAGAAAGCTGCTGACTCCTCGTCCAGAATGGGATCCAGCCGTTACGGGCGGCAGCTGCCTCGATTCCGTGCCAGTATACACGATCATGGCATCAATCACTATTATCTTCGATGTCTTAATGTATTCTAATCTGCAATCCCCATCCTTACTTACTCTGCTAATTGAATGTAGTATGCTAACGCCGTTCCCCATGCTTCTCAAAGCCCAAATCCAAAAGCAGAAGAAAGCCATCCTGCTCGGAATCTTCTCCCTCGGCATTTTCATCACCGTCATCCAAATCATACGAATCCTGACGATCAAGTCCCTCGCGAACGCCATTGACAGCTCGCAGCTGATCATGTGGTCGATGGTAGAGAACAACCTGGGAATCATCGTGGCCAGTATCCCGCCGCTCTCGCCCCTGATCCGCTCAGTTCGCGAGAAGACTTCCTCGAGTGGCCGGACCAAGAATAAGAGTACGCCGCGGGGCATGTCGTATGCGATGCAGAGCATGCGCACGGGAAACCGAGACCGCGATGGACATGTCGTGCTGGGAAGTGGTCACGATACGATGGATGGGAAGGATAGCAACACCGTGGTGGTCTCGGGCAATCTGGACAACAGCAGCGAGGAGTTCATCTTCCCTAATTCGAACCATCGGATTCACCAGAAGACGGAGGTTCTTATTACGCGGGACCATTGAGATTTTCGTTGTTTTGTCTTGCGAGCGGGAGAGATGACCATACTATCACCTCCACGGATCTAGCTAATTTCTTCAATGATTAAGTAGAGAGCTTTAACCAAGTCCGGTCAATCGTGCAAATTGATCAATTGAAGAGATGCAAAGTTGCACGGCAGAAATGACACATATATTAGTTAGTCTTCGAAGCCGGTGCCATCCTACCGAACAACCTAGTTCGGCAGTCGACAGGGGAAGGAGCAGGTTTTGCACTTGGGAAGCTCGACTCTGCAGACTTAAACCATCTTCCGGCATTCAAGGAAGGCCACCAACGCTGGCATGCGTTGATTCGAGCGGTTCTCTGAAGCATAGCGTCACCCAAGGTCTCATCCGTTTTGGCTCGAGCTGTCCATCCTGCACAGCACAACGGGAGCCTTGTCTTCAAATAGAGTTTGCGAGACGACAAGAAACGGCCAAGATGCGACAGCGGCTGCCTATGTTTTATGATTCTCTAGGAGCTATTAACGCCACGATGCCAACCTGGTTTTTCTTACGTAGGTCTTGGGGATACTCTTGGCCCGTTCGCTGGGCCAGGATAGCCTGTACCCGGAAATCATCTGCCAAGAGCCGAGGCATCTTGAGCACTTTGGAATCGAAGCCATCTCGGTTAAAGCTTTCTCAGAGCCGACCTCACGAGTTACGACGACCCTGATAACAACCGGAAGATTGCCCGGTTGTCTACGAACCTCGATTGTGTGTTCTTGTTGCAGTCTGCACGGGATAAAACTTGCATTGTGTGTAGCTTTGGTTGTTATCTTCAATCTTTCCCGGCGAGTGACTCATGCCGGACAGCGCCTACAGAGATAAGGTCACGTGACAACTGACTTGAGGATATAAACTCACATTAATGAAGCTCAATCCAATGAACAGTTCTGAAGACTTTGATAGTCTTAGAGCTAGTTTAAAATACTACCTATATTATCACCTGTTGATAACTCACTATTTTACCTCAAGTTCCTGTGCAGTGAAAGCAGAGCTGGCCCCGTTACACACTATACGCCATTGCACCAAAGCCAAGATGTCCAGATCAATATCCCTCCAACCGATAAACTATGCTGATATCCCAGCACTGGCGAAGATCAGTGCCGAGTGCTTCTTAACCGATAGACATACTCAGATGAAAGCCCTGGGAAAGAATCCGTACAACCACGAAGAAGGCACGAAGGAAGGGCTCGCAAGTTACCTTGTTGCCGAGAGGGCTGTACCACTGAAAGCTATCGACAACACCACCGGCGAGATTCTTGGATGGTGTGGCTTTGCATTCCGAGGGTTTGAAAAGGACGAAATCCCTAAGACGGCGCCTATCGACGAGCCGCTGCCGGCGCCCAACGTGGAAACCATTGCAGCGAACAATGAAGGCCCACCGAGCATTGAGGACGACGAAGATGATATTATTAAACGTGAGATGGAAATGACAGATGCGGACATGAAGCACTGGATGGAGAAGTTAATGCCCCCCGGAACGAAATGCATGTACCTGATCGGACTGAACGTGGCACCGCAGTACCAGCACCAGGGCGTGGGCCAGGCGATGTTGAAGTGGGGAGCTGAGGTGGCCGACAAGTCCGGCGTTTTTACCTGGGTGCACTCTTCGGAATCCGCCTGGAAGACTTATGAGAAGGCGGGCTTTGAGGTCATAGGATGTCTGGACATCGACCTTGACGCCTGGGCGCCCGCGCCTCCTCCCGCCGAGGAAGGGAGTGGGGCCGTTTGGGGACACTACGTTTTGCGATATATGAAGAGACTTCCCCAAGTGAAGCACGGGGCTTCCTGAAGGGCTGATTATGGACAGGCCAAGACAGGTATTTTCTATGATGGGCGGGATGCCAAGCCTTTGATTGATGATGGGTTCGATTTTGGAAGTGCTTCTTTAGGCTGAACACGAGTACGAAAGCTCGGCGTCAACAATGTGCTTGCGGCAAAGCGTCCGGCCCGGAATTCCATAGCATCTGACGAGTTTTAAAACCGGGAGATTTTGTTGTTTCTCTGATTTTTCTCATGATGACATACCAAGCTACCCAGAATTGCCAGAGTATCAAAGTACCAATGATACTGGCAACGTTTTATATCACCGCATTGAATGGCCTTTGCCGAGAGAGACGTTCCTCGCTTAACTGGGCTTCAAAACTTGCCGAAGCCGGTGGAGGTTATTGCGCGAAAATATATTGAAACAAGTGCCGTTAGAGACGCGTGAATTAGTTACCAATGGTAATGAGATTGAGCAGAATTTTCTCCAGAATTTTCCACAGGACTATCTGATCCTGAGCCAGCAAAGCGTACTTAGGCACCGCTTAGTTGAAGTTGTTCAAGTCAACAGTCAAATAGTGTTTCCTAGGTAAGGCAGTTTCGTTTACTAGCATTGAGAATGACGTGCACGTGGCTTGTCCTTCTCGAAACATCTCGCGGGATCTTTGACAGAGGCAAATCAGTGCGCTGGCTCGCTCGAGCTAAGTCTCAAAGTACCTCGATTCCATCAGGGCTCTCCAGAGGTCCAAGCTGTAACTTGAAAGCACGACCCGCATCCGGGTCGCTTAAGTAGTGGGTGGCCACAACGCATTGCACGACTTCGAACCACAGCTAACACCAGGTTCACCCAATGCCAGAGAAGCCTCTTGTGAATGGCCCGTTCTGGTCCCCTTCTATCAATAGCTCCTTTTCTGAGCTGGACACGCCGTGATGAGGACGTAAGGCTTAGCTCGCCCTATTATGTATATTCATGCCTGAACCAAACTGGAGGTTGCGCGGCTTTCCAAAGCTTCTACCACAAGAGCCAGGACCCTAGAATATTCGAATCAGTTGAGATGGCAGCGGAGAGTCGAGTTTCCAACAGAAGCACATGTTGTGGAGGCCATTCGACATCGTCAAGATCAAGAGAGCCTGCGCTGAGCGAAGATCTTAAAATATCCCCAGACAGTCATAGTTTCTCCGCATCTAGGGTGGATAGGGATATTGTTGCGGAACTAAGCGGAGAGAATACGAAGGGCTCGCCTCCCAGGATTGCGAATGTGTCTTCCCACTTCGCCCACCCAGCATTGGTCCAGAAGCCGTAGGATCTTCTCACCCGGCCAGATCTGGAATGCCGCAAGAGCAAACCGCGTGAAACAACTCGGCTACGTGATTTCCCGCCCGCGATCGTCAATTTTGAGCCTCATGCCCGTCTCACATACATCAGTCGAGGCTTTCACCGCTTCCATTACCAAAGATCTCGCATTGGCGTCGCACTGCGAACAGATCATCTCACAATTCGATGGTCTTCAAACAAATTCAAACCTAACGAGCAAGACGTTGTTTAAGCCGCGGTCCGTGGCCATGTTTCCTAGTCTTCTCTTGGCTCGAATGTCATCTGAGGTTTCTTCGGACGAAATTGTCACACCTACGAGGGGAGTCATGTATATAGGTGAAGGTCTTCCCTCAAGCCTGACTAGTCCTTCTTCTTCATCGTCCGGCACGCTTATCAATCACTTCACTTCGAATTCCATCTCTAGCAGGTCTATAATTTAGAATATATCCGACTTCATTTCCTCGTTTATAAACCATAACGCCTATACTTATTTAAAAAGTTCAACTCAAAACCGCCACTATGCATTTCACCGCCCCAGCCGCTTCCCTTGTCCTCCTCCTGTCCGCCTTCGCCTCGGTGCACGCCAACCCCGTCCCTGCCAGCGACTTGGTCACCGGCGATCTCAACGCTCGCGATGCCCCCGTTCTTGCTCGCGACCTTGATTTCAACAAGAAGAGATACCCAGCAGGACTCGCTGGTGTAGGATTCGCCAAGGCCACTGTAAGTCCCCTCAAGTGCCGTTCTGTAGATATGGTATCTAACATCTTCTAGGGCAAGAACACTGCCGTACGTATTCAAGTGGAAGGAAGTGCAAGGAAGGACCTGATGGGAACTAACTTCTATGCAGGCTGCTGTCCTCGCCGCACGTGCCACCGGAGCATCAGCATCCAAGGCCACTGGTAAAGCAGTATGTTCACAATTCCGCCCTTCTCCCCACTTGATTTCTCTTGCTGACATCACGCCGCAAAAGACTGCCACCTCTGCTGGTGCCGCTGTAAGTCACGAGGAAAATTGCCGTTTACATAGCACCGTGATTACTGACGTCAAGTAGAAGGCAACTGGTGCCAAGGTTGTAGTAAGTAGTTTATGATCGAAGATGCCATTCACAGAAGCTAATCCCATCTAGAACCGGGCCGCAAAGTCCACCAAGGCCGTGAGTCGACCAGGCCCCTAGCAGAATTTCTGGCTCTGAAGTATTAACATCCCGTTTAGTCTGGTGTTGCCGGTGCCACCGGAAGCATTAAGGCAAGTCTCTGGAATCCTTTAAATATTCAGTCGACCTACTGACTTTGACGCAGGCTCGTGCCGCCAAGTCCACCAAGGCTGTGAGTTTACCAGGCTCGTAAAGGAATTCCTGGGCTGGAAGTACTAACACTCCATTTAGTCTGGCGTTGCCGGTGCCACCGGAAGCATCAAGGTCAGTCTCTTGAATCTTTCAAATACTCGAGTGGTGTACTGACTGTGACGTAGGCTCGTGCTGCCACCAAGGCCGTGAGTTTACCAGGCTCGTAAAGGAATTCCTGGGCTGGAAGTACTAACACTCCATTTAGTCTGGCATTGCCGGTGCCACCGGAAGCATCAAGGTCAGTTTCTTGAATCTTTCAAACACTCGAGTGGTGTACTGACTGTGACGCAGGCTCGTGCCGCCACCAAGGCCGTGAGTTTACCAGGCTCGTAAAGGAATTCCTGGGCTGGAAGTACTAACACTCCATTTAGTCTGGCATTGCGGGTGCCACCGGAAGCATCAAGGTCAGTTTCCTGAATCTTTCAAATACTCGAGTGGTGTACTGACTGTGACGCAGGCTCGTGCTGCCAAGTCCACCAAGGCCGTGAGTCCACCTGGTTCTCAAAATACCACCTGGTCTTGAAGTATTGACATCCCACTTAGTCTGGCGTTGCCGGTGCCACCGGAAGCATTAAGGCAAGTTCCTGGAATCCTTCAAATACACGATCGACGTACTGACTCTTGACGCAGGCTCGTGCCGCAAAGTCCACCAAGGCCGTAAGTCTACCTGGGGGTTTGAAATAATAAATAGCCTTGACGTATTGACATCCCACTTAGTCTGGAGTTGCCGGTGCTACCGGAACCATTAAGGTAAGTTTCTGGCTGCTTGAGATGGCTGATCGACGTACTTACTTAGACGTAGGCCCGCTACCCCAACCCTGCTGCCAAAACGGTAAGTGTATCCCCCAATCAAGAGCGTTCTGAATCAATTCACTAACACATCGTTAGTCATCTGGTGTCGCCGCTGTGAGTCCACCCTGACATGGCCAATGCCGACCGCGTGTTGTGCCGTGAAACGCCTCCGCGGCCCAGCGACGTGTACTGACAATCAACAGGCTACCGGTGCATCCAAGTCCACCGCCAAGGGTGCTAAGAACACTGCTGCTGTAAGTCGCTTATTATCCCGGCAGTGAAACAAGCAATCCGCTTGCGTCCTCGATAGGCATCGACTCCGAAGACTGATTTCCTCTCTAGGCTGCCAGAGTATAAGCGACACACGCAGAGAAAAGAGGCAATCATGGTCGGCAGGATGGTTACATGCAGAAAGCAAAAAGGGAGGGGGAGGTTGGGTTTGGCGTTCGGGGGATCACGACACTCGTTTAGCGCAATCTAGATCATGGTTGGTCCGGGAGACCGGGCATGGACATAGAAAAAGACAGAGGAATATAAGAAAAGTCAGCAGTGACAGGCTTCCCCATAGATATCTCCACGCGACCTGGTGTCTAATATCCGTGATAGCGAATCTGCACGGCGCCCGATGCATTGGGCCATGCACGCCGCTGAGCTGTTCGGGCACTGCGATCCTAAGCGACCGTTGTCGCTTTGGACGGATGAGATGGAAACCGCTTTTGCCGAGGTGCCTCTGGTGTCGCAGCTGCAGGCACCGCGACCGCTGGAGTGGCAAGGAGTGCGAGCCATTCTGCGACGGACATTCTTGTCTGGATCGAGGCCCGCAGGCGCATCGACGATGGCGCTGTCGCTGCAAGATACGCTTCATCCTGCTGTTGGGCGGCGGCGGCATTGACTTGTAAAGTCCTGGGTAAGCTTACAAAAGCCGACCGAGATCCCGTACCAGCCACAACCCCCTAAGTCCGATATCTCCAATTCTACCGTCTCCGAAATACCGGCGCGAGCCCTCTTTCTCAGACTCACGGCCTCGACTTTGCTCTGGATCATTTATATGGGACGGGACTGTCTAGGCGTTCTGTCGGCGACATCCCTCGCTGATGATGGGCATCACTCTCCTCACTGGCGCCAACGGCTTCCTGGCCACCCACATCCTGCACCAGCTCCTCGAAGCCCAACGGCACGTGCTCGCTGTCGTGCGCAGCGAGCAAGCGGAGGAACAACTCGAGGAGCTCTTTCACAAGAATCCCCTGTTAAGGATATGCATTGTGCCGGACTATACGGCGCCTGATGCCTTCCGGCCTGTATTCGTGACCCTCCCGGGCATCGTCTCCGTAATTCACACGCCTTCCTTCTACCAGGACTCGGCACTTTCCTATGCGACGGCGGAGAAGCACCCCGCGGTCAGAGCGACGACGGGACTGCTGAAGACCATCGCGAGCGTTGGGAAGAATGTGAAGAATGTGGTGATCACGAGTCATTCGTCGGCGGTGATAGACTATACGCGCCTCGTACCCGGCAAGAAATATACCGAGGAGGATTGGAACGCGATCACTTGGGAGGAGGCCCAGAAAGGCAGCCTGTCCAGCCGGTACAAAGCCAGCAAGAAGTACATGGAGTGCGCGGGTACGGTTTCTGAGACGGTTGTGTGCTGAGATCTACTAACCTGGTCATCAGCCTATGACTTTATGGAGCAGTATCGACCATCCTTCGGGCTCGTGGTGTTGTGTCCCGCTACCATCTTCGGGCCGCCCGTCGATGAGTTCGAGAGCCCGGACGAGCTAAACATCTCGAACCATTTCTTCTGGAAGACCTTCTGTGCTGCGGGCAAGAAGGGGCCACTGGCGAAGCAGATAGGGTTTACCTGTGTCGATGTGAGAGTAAGTACTTCCATCTTCCTGCTCGCTTAACTCCAGAGCAGAGCGGGCGGCTATCTCTCAGGACGTGGGAAGGCAGATCGAAAGGAAGAGGGGATGACACGCCGTAGAGAAAGAACTAATTCTGAACCCAGGACCTTGCCAAGGCGCACATTCTCGCCATGCACGCAACTGCAGCTCCAAAAACGAAACGGATCATTATCAGCGCTCATCAATTCACGCACCAACAAGTCTGCAACATCCTTCGATCCAAGATACCCGAGCTTGCAGAGCAGATACCGCTCGGGAACCCGGATGATATCTCGTTACCGGCACATGCATATGACATGGGCCAGCAGAGAGCGACTTTGCTCCTGGGCCTCCCATTTCGAAGGTTGGAGGACACGGTTGTCGATACAGCCACCGCGATGCTAGGCATCGAGTGACGCTGTCTGTGAGGCTGTGCCGTAGCTGCGAGCAACGGAAATGCATGGCTCCTGGAGAGCCCGGATATATTATGAACAGGCACCAGATAAGCGACGGTACAGGTGGTTGGCTGTGCAAGGGTTTCCTTGACATGGTTTTATTTTATCTTATCTCTTTAGTTTCTTTGAATCTTTGTAAAGTCGTCCGCCATTTGGTAACGAGCGCGACCAGCCAGCCAGGAATAACCCAATCCCCACCCGGGCACTGGAATTTGATCTTTCAACAAGCAAAGCAAGGCGCAAACTGATTTTGGCAGCGAGCGAACGTAAATACACAGTCGAAATGTTTCGGACAGCTGAGGACACGCAAGTGGTGACCCAGCTCCAAGCCTCGGGCAAGTTGCGTGATGAGTGATTGCCGGATGTAGCGCGACAGGGCATCATGGAATCTCACAGCCCTGTCCTGTCCCCGTCCGACAACCGGACCCTCCAAGACCCGCAAGTGGGTGTGATGAGATATTCAAATCCCGAGGCATCGCGGAGTTAAGGAGCCATCCAATACCGTGCCATGATGACGATGTTATGTGCCGCGTATCGACACCAGCCCTATAATTATAATTCTCCGTATTTAGTTCTATCGTAGAGCAGACTTCTAGCTTTTGCGCCCCCATGCTGAGTAACCCAAACCTTCTGTCTCGCATATTGCGAAGCCGTGCTTGTATGAAGTATATCCGGTGTCAGCACGAGAAGATGGGACCCAATTATCGCCGCTGAAATCTCCACATTAGATCAGCTTTGCATTGCCGTGACGTTAGAATTGACGAAAATTAACAATGCCCCTAAGGCGCCGTGAAAGTTAAAAAGACCAAAGGGACCTAAATAAAGCGATTGTGTCCAGCGACTTGACTTGCACTCTGCAGGCCCAATCTGAGATCAATTGACGTCTTGCCATCCACCCAACGAATCACCTCAGCGATCCCCACCTGCCACCATGGCATCGCAGGAATCGACCAGCACACCCTCTGAGGAGGAGAAGTATGCCAAAGCCAGCACGCTCTTCGCCAAGATCTCGACTCACTTTCCGTCCAAGACATTAGGGGAAGAGAGGTGGTACCTCCCGACCCTGGCAGCACTGTCATATGTCGAGCCGGAGCACGCGACATACCTGTACAAGTACCTGATCTCCCAGCCAGCATATGCGACATCCTTAGCCCGCCAAGGGCTGGTGAAGAGACTTCGCGAGGTCTTACTCGAGATGACATCTCTGATCGGTGTGGTGAAGACGCTGGAGTCAGTCTTCTCCATCGCAGCAGTGGAGAGGGAGGAGGATCGGGATTATTCGTTCTCGCGGTAAGTGTAGCCACCATTCCCGCCCCCTCCCCTCGCCGGGTCGTCCAAGCAGCATCCCAGAAAGCCACGAAACTTAATACGAGTCCCGTCTTTTGCAGAGAAAACTGGACCAACGATGTTGCCAACCGAGCACGTGGGGAGACCTGGCTGAAGACGATTTACAAACATAACCTGGGGACAAGTATTGGTCCACTAGCGGCACACCGGGATTTCGATAAGATCTCGAGGGAAATCACGTACGGGCTATACCTGTCTGACATGAGCATTCTCAATGAGATTGAGACGGAGCTGGTTGTGCTGAGTGGCATCTTGATCCAGAACTTGCCAAGAGAATCAACTTGGCATCTGAGAGGGTTGAGAAGGGTAGGTGCTAGCATGGAGGATGTGGAGATAGTGCAGCAGTGTGTGAGTATACTTTGACCACTTGGTGACTACGAGCTCTTGCTGATTGGTACAGGTCGAAATGGTTGCGGAGTATGCGGGCGTGAAGCTAGACAGGTTGCCCCGAGTGCAAGATATTGAGCACGAGGTCTAAGAGGACTGATCAATGAACCAGGGGGTAAAAAGGGGAGACAGACAGACACCTTAAAATAGCAATTTTTAAAATATTAAAGCCATATTGGCCATGGGTAGTCACATGCTTGCTAAGATAATTTACGGGTTACTATATCCAGAAATTACATCACTTGCTCATCCTCCTCTCGCAACGCATTGCCATAATCTCCTGCGTTGGGCATCCTAACAATGGTGTGCGTATGGAATTTGGCCGGCTCGGTGTTGGTCAAGAAAACGCCCGAATGATGATCAAACTCAAAGATGATGACCGGGCTTTGGACTCGGTAGTAGAAAGCGTCTTCATCTCCATAACCACCTATCCAACTGAAGTATGTGTCATTGAAATGGGATTCAATGGTTGCGATTCGCTTCTGTCGTGCTTGCGCAGGGTGGTAGAGAAGGAATTGCTCAGCGATATCCAAAACTAGCTTCTTTTGCTCTACCGTCATGTCAGATACAAGCACACCTTCGTATGGTACGATTCGGTTGTCACGGAAAGCTCCGCAAAGGTGACGTTGGTCGTCCTTATTCCAGCGGTCAACCGTGAGATCTCCAGTCTGTTTCATCCCCGGGTCGTGCATCTGCTCGAAAATTACGGCTTTCTTCTGAGATTCTTTTGGAAGGCTCTGCATTAACTTCAGTCCAAGGTCGCCCTCGGGATACAGGATCGAGGTTCCCATCCTTGGGCCTTCATCTATAATATTTGGTTCGGCACCGGTAAACGTGGGAGAAATAATAATCTGAGGCCCTTTCAAGAATACGTTCAGGCAGAGATGGTGGCCATATACACTGAACCCCCACGATTTGGTGGCGGAGGGTGTGCCGAAGAGGAGAAAGTTGTATGAATATCGGTTCATGATTTTTGGGATCTCGCAAATTTCCCCAAGGAAGTGGTTGATCTCCATGGCAGCGATGGCCTTTTCGTAACCTTCAGGCGAGAAGGTTGTCTTGAGGACATCGAGGACCGCAAGGGTAACATCCTCTGGCACATCTTCCAACCGAATGCCAAAATTCCTTAGTAGCATTTCTGGGTTGGACCACGCCCGCCACTCCTTTGCGTTGATGGGGTATTGAAGCTTGTCTTTTTGCGTCTGATTGAGTTTGGAGAGCACTTTCTCGACGGCAGCTTTGATCTCTTCGATTGGGACGCCTTCATCTTGTATCTTATAAAGCCCAGGTATCACCGTACCTTTCATATGTTAGGGAGAGTTATGGATATAGATGCAGGCGAATACTTACCATCGCTTGTTACACCTTTATAGGGCTCATTGAAAAGCTTCCCCCATGCTTGAGTGAGGGCATGTAACCACGGAGGTGCCTTGTTGTCGTTGAAAAACTTCGCATAACTGGTAGCATCTTGGGTTTTGGCAGTGGTGAAGCGTGGTGAGGTCAGATCAGGGAGGTGTGTCCGAAACCCTGCGGAGGCCTTCTTGAAAGTAGAGGTCGACGTTGGCTCCATTTCTCAGTACCTTGGATACGGATCGACTGGGATTGATTGTCAAGCTAGGGGAAGAAAGGGCATACTTGAATGCAAAAGGTGAAGGCGATGCGTTGCTTGAGAGTTCTTAAGAGCTCCAGAAATTACCCCTCGGTGATGCGGGACAATGCATATCCTCGACGCACATCCCTGCAATGTGGGGAGGCGCGAAGTGGACAAGGTGGGGAGACAAAGTCCGCAATAGCCACTGCATCCCGCTCTCCTCGCCCATCCAGCCTGCGAGAGCGAGAAGATGGAGGCTATGGTCTGAGACGCTATGGTCTGAGACGGGATCATGCGTTCGTCGGCAGTCGCAGCCATGCGAAAAGGGTCGGGAGAGCGGGCATCAATACAAGGCACTTGAGTGCGGTCCGAATCTCGCACGGCTAAATAACGACGTTGTGTACGGCGTATTGTCCTCAAAACCAAGGCGGGGTCGTTGGCGCGGGACTCTTCTCGGCTTCTACACTTACTATGCGGTCGGTCTCTTATCCGCACTATCGGTTTATTCATGCTACCAATCTTTCGTGCGTGGGAATATGCAAGCTTTCTTTGTAACAATTATATCTCGACTCAAGTCTAGACCACCCCGTCGCTAAATCGTGTATATGAACAACCCATTCGCTTCGACGCCAAAAAATGCCTACCTTACTTGCCTTCATCGCTGAGAAGGCGATCAGGATCATTACAGAACTCCCTAAACACAGAATCATTGGCAAATCCAAGTTCAACCAGCCCATCCTCCCAATTTGAAGACCTATCAGGGTAAGTTGAATATCCATCGTACAACAGGGAAAGGAGGCATACCATTGTGTTGTATCCAAGTGGGCAAGACTCAAAAATGCGGCATCGCCATCTTCAGCTTGCGGCTCGGAGGGGAGACCAGCGCCTCCCGTCGAGTTTTCTTTGCTATGGCTGTTCGTCGTATCAATCTCTGCGCTTATTGCGGGTGGGGTCTCAGCAATGATCGCTGTGACGGTTTCGAACGGTCCAATATCTCCGAATTCACCTCCCGTCATATGCTTGGAGGGTTTCGATGGTGATGCTACGGGGATATGTGTGCCAGCACCATCAAATCTTCCAACATCAAATTGTGAGGATGATTCTCTTCGCAGATTTGGAGTTGCTATCGACTCAGATCTTGTATTTGTATACTGCGGGCTTTCATGTGTCGGAGTGCTCCAGAAATGCGTCGGCTCGTTGTCAACAAAAGACTTTTTTGGTACTACTGGTTGCGTGACCAGGGGATCGGTATGGGCTAGAGCCGAGAATTTGGAGAGGGCAATAGCATTTTGGATCTCGCGAAAGCCGTTATTTCTGACCTCGAGCTTTATAGCAATGTCTAGTAACTGCTCCTTCCACTGATTATCGTTCGCCATCGATGAACCCGAGGAGAACGCCTCATCTTCTTTCAATGCTAACAAGGCACAAAAGCCAAGAAGGGGAGGATGTTGAACCGACCCGAACACATCCAAGCACTGCTGTAATTGTGAGGTTAGCTGGGCAGACATTGGGCTGACTCCAAGCGCAGATCTCTTGTTTTGAGAGTGCGACAACGTATGGAGTCGCATGTAAGCCAGTGTGGACATATGAAGTAAATGTAATACAGCATGGTGAGGCAAAGTCTGATTGGATTGCCGCTGTGCCCGGTTTCGAAACCTGGTAGCAGTGTCCGTCAGCCGAGCACGGAGTGCAGCATGCTGCTTCTCCCAGTCCAATCCCAATGATGTGTTGCATATGACCTCGTTTAGAACAACCAGCACTTCAATTAGACGGTTGAAAGTGCTGGTCGTAAAGGACGGATTCCGAAAGTGAAGAGACGACTGCGTTGTGGTTTGTGGGTCAATCCAGGGCTCCCACTCCTCCGGGCCATCTTCGAAAAGTGGCCCTAAATGCAGCAAGGAGTCTCGTCTCAGATGAGGCAGTCGGTTTAGGCGGCCTGAAAGGAGAGTATCGAGGGTGAAGCATGCAAGGAAAACATGAGTATCACGGCCTCCAACCTTGCGGGGCTGGTCACTGAATTCTAATGGCTGCGATGGTTTGTCTAAGCCAAGAGTGATGGCAATCCGGATTGCTTGTCCGACTTGGAACCAGGCGGCATTCAGAGAAGCATATCGCATGTGGTACAATACCATAATCAGCAGCGCTTGAACATGGCCAATCTCAAACAGCGACCGCTCGGAGGGTATTAACGCCCTTGCAGCAAGGTAAAGCTGTTCTGTCGTGAACTCATTGCCTGCAATATTTGACGGATCAATCGTCGGGTGGTCGGCGTACGCCAATAAGGCCCACAAAGCTGCGGCTTCTCCAGTTCCAGGTGAGCCGGGAGCGAGGTCGCCGGAGATATCAGGATAGCGGTAAGAGAGCCGGAGAATATCATGGCGCTCAATAAATGGTAGCCAGCAATGGGTATAGGTAAAATACGAATCCAAAAGTCTTCCAGCCCGTTCAGGCAAATGTCTAGGCACAGCTGCACGGAAGGCAAGGTCCTGCAACGTCTGGGGATCCGTTGTTTGTTGGTAGGACAATCCGAAGTCAGGTGCTGGAAGTCCATAGTGGCGTTGCGGGGAGGGATTCGTCAGAGGTAGTTGAGCGTTATATTCAGAATAGCCACTGGGGCCCCGGTCTTGCTCAAGGTGTTGCACAGAGTGGAGAGGAGGGGGGGTGTCGACCCTACGGCGTTTGAATCCCTTGGCCTCCATAGACTCCAATACTGGGATAAGCGCCTCGACCTTGTTCGATATTGCACTGCTCTTCCAGGACTCGTGTAATTTCTCTTCCGTTTTTCCTGCGTCCCATCCCTGAGCGGGGAAGTCTATTACAAAGTCCTCGTCTTGTCCTTTCTCTGCAATAGAGAGGACCAAGTCTTCGAAGCTTTTATCCCGCGATATCGCCAGACCGAGCATCCTCTCTAGACCCCGAACATACCCCTCCGGCAAACCTCGCCTTCGCAATATGGGATCATATGTACAACTCTGCCCATTGACGGAGCAGGACGAGCATGGGTGCCCACCATCGCACTTATACTTCCTACCCCGACATCGATCGCAAGCTCGTGCGACTCGGGCCGCAAGTTGTGCAGGTGTCTGCCGTTTTCGCTTGGAGCCACTTGATTGAGAATCTGGGGCAGGATGGTCCGGCGCATCAACTGAATGAGAGTTGCTCATGGCCGCTGGCACGATGCGCTGAGGTTGCGACGGGCGTCGATCGCGGTCCAACAAAAGCGCATCGAAGGGCACAGAAATCGATGGTTGGGGCTCGCGGAAGACGGTGTGGCTCGTATGAGGATTCACCAGCAATGAGAACAAAGCAGAGAAATGATACCTAGTAGCGAAGGATTATCGAGATGTGCAAGGAGATGAGTGATACTATTCAGAGCCATGATATCAAACAAATGGCAGCCCTTCCCCGCAATCCAGAGGCGTCGTGGTTGATTCTTGCCCGGAGCCAGCGAAGAACAACGTCTGGGGGTTGAAGGATGGAGTCTAGCTCAGGTCCATGAATTGAAATGGGGGTGACTCGCTCTGGTTGGCAGCGCTGCGACGAAGTGGACTCGTACTCGCGCTGGATTTTGCGTTAACGGAGGAGAGTTTACCCGCGCAGCTGATGCATGCTCGTGCAACTCGATATGAAAGCAAACAATTATTCCTGTGCTCCCCTCTTCTGCTCCTCCATCCTCACCCCCCCTCATCTACTGCGTGAATGCCCCTTTACTACCACGCTCCAGCAGATCCTCATCCGACACTCCGACACAATCCAATTACCGAGAAAACACCTCTTGCAATGATCTGACGCGACCATGTATTTGCGAGCACTCTGCCCAGCGCCCTCCGTCCTCCTGTCGCCAACGTGACAATCTCGGGCTGATCTACAAGAAGCTCTGGCAAAGGCCATTGTATCGCCAATATATATCCGCGGCATCGTCCGACTATACGAACCCCCTACGACTAACATTTCCCGCCCCCTCAGCCTCTGCCTTGTATGGCCACCGCGATCAGTGAGACGAGCTCTGCAGTGCGCTCACCAGTTGCCAGCCAGAATGGGGGGACTGCACCTATAAATCCGGGCTCAAGCTTGGATTCGAACCCCAGGCTTCTCCTTACGAATTCAGCTGCGGGCCTTACGCGATCTAGGAAACTCTTCGCTCCGGACGCATCCATTGTTCTGATCGGTCTTCGAGGAAGTGGGAAGCGCTCTCTGGGGTTTATTGCTGCTACAGCTTTAGGGTGGCGCTTTATCACGGAGGATCATTACTTTGAGACTATAACAGGCATTTCAAGGGCACTTTATCTGAAGCAACATGGCAACGAGGCTTTCCGGAGAATGGACGTCGAGGTTGTTGGGCTGATGTTACAGCGACATCGCACACGATGTGTGATTGAGTGTGGACTTGGCTCCCTTGCGACTGGAGCTCAAACCTATCTGAAGGAGTTTTGCCAGACCAACCCAGTCATACATGTGCGACGAGGCATGAATAGAATTCAGCAGCTATTGAGACTAGACGATGCCCAAGCCCGACTAATGGAACAGGGAGATCTTGCGCATCGATCGTGTTCCAACTTTGAATATTACAATCTCTACGATCCCAATTGCGAAACGTATCGAGAGGATGGGGGCTTGGATGGGCAGTTACAATATTTTCCATTCAAGCTCAAGGCTGCAAAGGAAGATTTCGGATCTTTTGTCCGATCCATCGCAGGGCCCGCAAGCCCTCCGAACAGCCTTTTGCAACACATCTCCATCACTGCTCTTCCTGTTGAACAGAGGGAGCACACACATGCCGTTATTGTGCGTTTTTCAGAAATCGTGAAGAACGAGGTCAACATTCGTGACCTCGAATCTAGCGAGGACGCTATCGAGTACAAAGTTGATAGCATGACCGAGAATTCTTTGCCGTTAATCAGTAAACATATTGCTTCCATCAGACGCTTTGTGGGGGTCCCCATTATTTTCTCCGTCGAAAGGACAATTCACGACCGAAACTCGGTTTTCAGCTTATTTCTGCTGGGACTCCGTCTTGCTGTCGATTTCCTGGTTGTGAATATAGATGATGAAGATACTCGGATATCCACGCTGGTCGAAGCAAAAGGGCCTACCAAAATCATTGGAAACTACGTGGAACTTGCGCCTACAGCTGGAGCCTGGACAAGCCGTTCCAGATACGCAAAATACCAAGCGGCAGAGCAGTTGGGCTGTGACATGGTCCGTATTTCGCAGCCAGCAATGTCTTCATCTGACAACGATGATGTTGCAGATTTCCGAAACAGAGTGAAGGCTTTGCCAGGTCTCCATCTACCATTGATCGCATACAACAGTGGCCAGGGTGGCTTGGAATCATTGTTAACCAATGGAGTTCTGACTCCAGTCCGTCGATCGCAGGCTGATTCCAGTAGCCCAGACGATCCTGCCATGACTGCGAGGGAAATAATGCAAGAGCTTTATCGGCGTTCGGTTTTACAGCCCTTGCATTTCTACCTATTCGGCGACGGAATTTCACATAGTTTGGCGGCGTACATGCACAACGGCGCATATCAGACATGCGGCCTAAATTTCGACTACGAAATCAGGGAAACTTCTGCTCTTAGTGACCTTCAGGCAGCTTCGCGAGATCCTCATTTTGGTGGCTGCAGTATCAGCCATCCCTTCAAAGTCTCTGTCTACCACAACTTAGCTCAGATGAGCTCTCGTGCAAAAGCTATCGGCGCTGTCAATACCCTCATTCCCTTACGGGCCGCCCCAGATGGTCAGAGAGATACACTTGGTGATCAATTGTCGCATAGGGGACGAGTCGGTCCAGTCATAGGCTGGTATGGTGACAACACTGATTGGATTGGCATGACGACTTGCATTCAGCGGAATCTATCTCCACGCAATGTTATCCAGCCTTCTAAAACAACAGGACTTGTCCTTGGAGCCGGAGGTATGGCCCGGTCCGCAGTCTACACCTTACTTCAACTTCGATGCCGCCGTGTCTTGATTTACAATAGGACTGCAGCTCATGCACAGCAAGTCGCAGATCAGTTTAATGTCTGGTTGTCGGAACAACAACGAAATGACCAGAAGGTGGAAATCTTGCAATCGAAACAAGAGGAATGGCCTGCTGCATACCATTATCCTACCATGATTATATCATGCGTCCCGGCGCACAGTATAGATGGCCGACCAAGCAGTGACTATGAACTCCCACTAGCATGGCTTTCGAGCTCTACTGGTGGAGTGCTCCTGGACATGGCCTACAAGCCATTGAATACCCCCTTGCTTCAGCAAGTCCGTCGTTTGCGTGCTGAGACCGGTAAAGCTTGGATTCCGGTCGATGGCCTTGAAATGGTCCCGGAACAAGGCATTGCACAATTCGAATTGATGACAGGGCGGAAGGCACCTCGAGGGGTGATGAGAGCAGCAGTGAGCAGACGGTATCAGGACCTGGAGAGGGTCTAAAGGCACGGGCTCGTTTTCATTGGATACCATTTTTATGATATTTTCTACTTCGATTTTGGCGGCATAACTGATTCTGAAACGGACTCCGGACGCTAACGGCCATCATATATACCACTGGAGAGTGTTTAGTGGAAGACAAGCACAGGTTGTTTGTATCATGCAGCGTTAAAAGATTTATCTTGATAGGTTAGAATTCAATAGCTTCAGATTTTCCGCCCCTCATTAATATGTGCGATGAGTATACTAAGTGCAAGTGGACATCTTCCAAACTCAAAAGATTTAAGTTCTGGGAGTTAACTATCCCCGGAATCACGGCCCATTCATAGAAAATCACGGCATTACTCTTAGCCGCCAAAATAGTGCTTTCTAATCGATATCAGTTATCCAAGATTGGCATATGGCACATCTACTCCGCAAGACGCTCACCCAATTTAAGCCGTAAGCTAACCCATTTTGACGTAACGATCTCAAAGATTCACATTGTTCCGCGACATGTCAACTTTCCAGAAAAAGCTTGATAACCAGAATATTGCGGTGGTTGGTGGGTCTTCTGGGTACGTTTCATTCTCGGCGGGGTCCACGGGATATACTGAACGCAACCCACAGAATTGGCTTTGGCGCAGCACAAGCGCTCCTCGAATCGGGAGCCAACGTTACCATTGTCTCGTCCAGCCCGCACAAGGTCGACGATGCCAAGAGCCGGCTGAAAGCCTCGGTGCAGGACGGCCGAACGCTTCAGGGCGCCGTAGGAGATGTCCGCGACGAGGCGGGCTTTGTAGCCCTCCTGCAAAGCCTCGCGCCCTTGGATCACCTGGTCTTCTCCTCCGTCGACAAGATCATCCGCGGGCCGCTCGCGTCTCTCGAGCTGGCCGACGCGCAGCATCTCTTCGGCGTGAAGTTCTGGGGCGCCGTCACGGTTGGCAAGGCGGTCCTCAAGCACGACATCATCCGCGCAGGCGGCTCGCTCGTCCTCACATCCGGCATGGCGGCTGTCAAACCGGGCAAGAATGCGGCGGTGGGAGGGGCGCTGAACGCTGGCGTCATCACGTTCACCAAGGGCCTGGCGTGTGAGCTCGCGGAGAAGAAGATCCGTGTTAATACCGTCGTGCCGGGGATGGTCAAGACGGAACTGTGGGATAAGCTCGGTAAGAGCAAGGAGCAGCAGAGGAGTGAGTATGAGGACCTGAGTCAGAAACTCCCGGTCGGGTTTGTAGCGGATCCGATGGATATTGCGGAGGCGTATGTTTTCTTGTGCCGTGCTGGGTATTGTACGGGCACTTGTGTCGAGATTGGTAAGGATTGATGGCCGTTTCCCCTGCTATTGGCTGACTGTTATTTCCTCTTAGATGGTGGCATGGTACTGTGAGACGATATGGCGGAATGAAATATGGAGGTGTGTAGCACGAGTTGAAAGGATGGTGGCATTTGGACTCTTCTTGGCCGACATCAAAGTTGGACCATCTAAGGTTTTGGCATCCTGGAAGCACGCTGGTTTTAAGTTGTAGATACATGGCCGGTTGCTCGCTTGCCCCATTGTGCGCGGCTGTGTGGTTGATGCTGTCAACTTATCTTTTCGTCTTGATAGTATTGGTATTCTCTCCAGTATGAGGTCATGGTCATGGAAGCACAAGTATATCTGGGGTCCGTAGTGTGTTCGAAAAGGAAACATTGAGAGATTGGGTTGCACCAAGTCCGGTCTTTCGTACTCGGATGACGGTTGACGACCCGCCAAGAGGAGTATGGTTTGCGGGAGGACCCCGTGGGGCAACTCCCCATTCCGGTGTCACATTATTGTCCCTTCTTCTAAGACAACAAATCCTCTTCTCCTTCTCCAATCCATTGCAACAACCATATCTACCTTGACCTTGACCACAGCATCAGCCGACGTCCCGTTCATCCACAATGGCGCCTAAGATATCGCTCTTGTATCGAATCTACTTCCTGTACCTCGAACCCTTCGCGGCCGTAGTGGGGTCGTACCTCATCATGAGCAACCCCTCGCACTTCCTCATATCCACAACGCCACTTTCCTTGTCGGCGTACACCGCCGCGGAACCCACGCCCCTCACACGCCTCCTCCTCACCAACATCGCTGCCCTCTACGTTCTTCTCGCCTTTGCCGAATCCTTCGTGCTGATCCAGACCAAGAACCTCAATATCTGGCGCACGGTGCTCGCTGGCATCCTGGTCAGTGATCTCGGCCATATCTATGCAGTCTATACCGCGGACCCCGCGGCTTTCTTGGGCGTGCTGGCCTACCGGGGTGAGGATTGGGTCAATAATGGGACTTTGGTTCTGGGTGCGGCATTGAGGGCTGCCTTCTTGTTGGGCTTCGGAGTGCAGAAGTGAAAGGTGTCCGCTTGAAGTCCGCCACTACTTCGGATTGTCCGGTTGATGCTGCTTATTGACAGAAATGTGGAGATGCCGTACTCCATACACGAAAGAACCGGATGAGCACACCTGATTCACTGCTCGCTTCGGTATCTGGAAGGTGATGGTATGTAGTTGGGTCAAGAGAAATACTCAGAACGCATGCCAGTACTGAGCCATGATCTACTCCTCGCTATCTCACAGTGACTTTCATTGCTTATCCTTGCAGACCCTATGGTGTGAGAAGTGACGGACGGATGAAATTTCTACTCACGTTCTCTTTGATGCGCTGACATGGCAATTGTAATTTATCAGGCGCTTTCGCGTTGCGGGGGATTCGTGAGGCCGTTCTAATGGTCGCTAAAGAACATCTTGGAAGCACCCATTTCTGAGCGTTTAAGGACCTTCATCTGATAGCTACGCTAGTGTACAAGAAGCTCAGGGTTCGAGACGAATCTTCTGGAACTGCGTTTCCATCTAGTTTCCAGTGTTTTATTTTCAATGCAGCCACTCCGTGCCAGTGGTGTAACCAGTGTTTTGTTTGCGAGTTTTGCTTGCCGGTCTATGGTCTTCTTGGCTTATTTGACATTGGTCATTCGTTAAATTGGAAGAAGATCTGGTCTCGCGGTAGTAATTAGAAGTAAATCAACTATATAAACATCATCTAAACCACTATAGCTTCACAAAAAGTCTCGCTCCGACATAAGAGCAACCTATATTGCACGAAGGCTAAACACTCAGTTCCGAGCGCACCATCCAACAGTACAATTCTGAACGTAACGGCAAACGCCACGACCACAAGTACAACAATCACCAGCAAGGAGATAAGCTTTGGTGAGATATTTATAGACGTTAGGGAAAGAGAGAACTTCACTTGAGAGTGTATCTACGGATTGCAGTTTTTTGGCTTTCCATTTAGGTGCCAAAACCCAGGTTATGATTCTCCATCTAGATTGGTATATAACTAGCGACCTGTCTCCAAAAGGCACAACGCTCATTGAGCAGATCCACCTTGGTCGTCACAAATCCATCAGTCTCAATCACGAATTCTTCACCCGTCTGCCATGTTTCAGGGACCCCTGGCTCGCTAGAATTTGTCAATTTATGTGCATTAGGATCTCCTGTCTGGAAGAAAGATGCGAACGCTCCTGTGTATCCTTGATAGATCAATGGCTGAGTCTTCTGGACAGCGTTGACCTGATTCCACTACAAAAAAGTCAGTACATCTTGCCCCACATGTATCGGGACTGACTTACATAGATGGTATCACTGCCGTGTTTGGCAGGACTTATGGTGTACTGGCCGACATAACTCTTCTTATGTGCCGCTCTGGCGGTCCAATATGCAGGGCAGGCTAGTACCACATCGCGGTATATCAAACCGGCCCGAATATACGTTGTATTGTAACTGGGTAGCTCTTCGGATGACCCTGATGCAGGGTAGTGTATTTTCACTTGATCTAGTTGACCTTTGGAAAATCCTGGTAGGAAACCAGCTAGCCAATTATCGAAGGATGCTAAACTAGAATTAAACGCAGGAGTTCCTGAATTGTTGCTATTTTGAAGTCCAGGTGGGATGAAATTCTCTCCTGTGTCATAAGTTAGCTCCCCGCTGTATGTGAACAATTAGCTAAGCTACCTTCATGTTGATTATACATTCCAAATCCGTAGTCAGTATTAACCTCTCCTTTGAGAGTTGCTTGACTCAAGGACTGCGTCAAAAAGACTCCGTCTGTAACAGGTGCCCAGGTATAAGAGCTCGTATTATATGTGTGGCTTGACGAAATAACGAGAGAGGCTGTTCGAATAGTCTGTACATCCACGGTCTTCAAACACTGCAACGAATCTGCACCAGCACATCCAGTCAGGTTAGCCAGGGTGTCGTAAATCGCCTGGGCCTCCGGGGCGTCATAATTATACTGCTTAGGCCAAAATGGAGATGACGCCAAGGCTTTGGTAAATAAAGGCGGATTCGTCTTCCCTCCGTTCGCAATAACCTGCGCAACAACGCTCCCGCCTCCGGCTGACTGGCCCCAAATACTAACGTTCTTGGGATCACCGCCAAATTGGGAGATATATTTGTTCGTCCAAACAAGGGCTGCTTGTTGATCAAGCAAGCCTGCATTGAGATCTGAAGTCGGAGAAGCTGCAATCTCAGCGCCAGGTAGAAACCCAAAGGCATTAACGCGATAGTTCGGGTACACAAATATGAAGTTGTTACTTCCAGAGACATTTAAAACGGGGTAGCCAGCTGGTGGTATGGAGAATGAGCCGCCTCCTTCTATGAAAGCGCCGCCATAATATACGACGACAACAGGGCGCAAGGGCTGGGACTTAGTCCATGGTCTTGAGTACAGACCAAGGTATAAACAGTCTTCGGTGCCATTCACCTGAATATAGTCAGCTCCTATCACTAAATACGTAGGAATAGCTATTTACCGTTCGCTGTGGGCAGTAATCAAAGGTTTGATCCGAGTTGTACGTGCCATTTAAAATGGAAGCTGGCGGCTGTGGTGCTCGGAACCTATTTTCTCCAGTCGGAGGGGCGGCGAAAGGTATCTTTCTCCAGTAACTTATGTTGTATGTCGAGGAATAGGAGCCTTGAAATGTGCCATAATCTAAGGACGCGACCAGATCTTGGGATTGTACTTGGACGCACCAGAGTAGTGTAGTCAATATGGACAATGCTAATAAATTGAGCCCCATCTTGCAAAGGACAGAATCATACACATAGATATCCAGAAAATGAAAAAGAAGTTAGAAAGAATTGCCAAGAGTTGCCTTTAGTACTTGTGCACAATGGCTTCCGTTGCCTGCATATACGTATATTGGATGCGAACCTCCATGAAGCCACTCGTTACCCAATCACAATCCGGCGCAAATATTTTAGCTGCAAGTAACAAGCTCATCTCGAGATGTGCGGGGTGGTGGGGTATGTATGAAAGCTTGGGGGAAAGGGTAAATGTCACTGGCCACTCGGGAGAAGGCACGCCATCGCAGGAGGCAGGAAGTACCAAGATCTCGGTCGGTTGTCGATACACCGAACTGTCAATTCTTCCGGAAAATTCGTATCTCATGCGGCAATGATGTTGAGATGTCGTGACGTCGTAATACATGACGGCAGAAGCATCTTGTTGAATGCTGGTGGCAGCGAACAAATTATGAGCCAAGATGCCACCAATTGAAATCCACGCCAGCAACAATTTGCGATTTTACTGTTCCACAAACGCTCAGCAGCGATTTGTGTATTTCTTGAGCTCTTTTAATCGTGTCTCTTACATTATAGCAAATTTTTGCAATAGCTGTATGGTTTCTATATTGATCTGCTGTTGATAACTACACCAATAGAAATCTTGAACAAGGCCACATTAGGTGATAACCTAAGAAATGTGTATTTATAGCAAGACTTCAGAAATGCTTTACAGCCCTCTCCCTTTTTTTGACCATTCTTGTGTATTTGTCCAGGATAACTCAACCAGAGACTTATAATGTCGCCATCATAATCATATTCTAATTTCTGCCGACATAATTGAATGTCCACGTACCAGCCTTGAATACCAGGACGTGTAGAATTGCCGGTGCTACCCAACGAACAGCAAAGCTTATTTCCAAGAACCCAGGCCGGCGTGAGATCTATTGTAGTTACACGTCCTCAAACCACATTACTACTAGTGTTCAGCCACTGAAAGACACTTCTCAGCCACAAAAATGCCTTTGTTTTTGAGAATAAACATTTTCCAGAAGTCTAAACGTTGCCTCAATCACCACATTCATCGCCACAATTCAAGATCTTGTTTTGGTCCTGCGAATCTGTGTTGTATCTACTACTGCTACTAATCGCAGTTGGTAAGTATTATAATAAAACTTCTTTCAAGGAATGATTAGTTATATAGTATCTAAACAGGTATGGCACTTTTGGTGCTGCAGGCCTTCCTAATCATCGCTATACTGACATGAAAGCCCGTTCGAAGAATTGGCAGTGAAAAACAAGTCAAGGAAAAGCTAACCTCAAATATGAGAGGAGAGAGGCTTAAAAGTTACTAATACATGATTTGAGATACAAACGGTTTGGGACACATCGGCACTCGGCGCTTTAACTGAAGCGAGAAAACTTCAAAATTCCCAGGTTAGGAAATCGATCTCGGCCAACATGTAAGAGAGCGTCATACTACCATATAAGAATTTCCCTTTCCAGTATATCAAAACTCAGCTTGGTTACCATGGTACCATCGGCATTATGGTAGTGTGATAATGATAGTCCAATCCCTATGGGAACGATTACCAATCGGCTCACTAAAGAACGGAAACTTGATGCAAGAGAACAGAGCATGAACGGTGGCATAGATTATCTAAGACTAATTCCAGTTTTCTTTCTCAGGTGAGTATATAAAACTCAATCAGTCCCTTACGGCCTTTTTTATACCTAGTTTCCTCTCTCGACCACTCAAACAAATTGCTCAGAATGGCTTTCCAGTATCGCAAAGTACTTCTTATTGGAGCTACGTCAGGAATTGGTGAAGCCTTGGCTGAAAAGCTAGTGGCAGATGGTACATTTGTCATTGTTGTTGGACGTAGGAAGGAAAAATTGGACAGCTTCGTCAATAAACATGGCGAAGGAAAGGCAGCCGCTGTGGAATTAGATATCACGAAGCTGGATCGTGTAAGTTCAGTCACCTATGAATCGAGCTCCGCAAATAGGATCCGATTGACCATTAAACTGTAGATTCCTCCCGCCGTGTCAACTATCACATCTTCTCATCCAGATATCGATTGTATCTTTCTGAATTCTGGTATCCAACGACCGTTTGATTTCACCAGACCGGAGACAATCAATCTCGACGACTTGGAGCAGGAGTTGACCACGAACTACTTGTCATTCGTTCATTTGACCCGGTACCTTCTTCCAATTTTGCAGAAGCAATCAAGACAGACTAGCATTGTTTACACCAGCTCTCAACTCGGCATAGTACCCATGGTGCGAGCTCCCAACTACGGGGCTTCCAAGGCAGCTCTGCACCACTTTGTGCTTGCTTTACGAGAACAGATGAAGGACGGTCCCGGAAACGTGAACGTGGTCGAAATCTTCCCTCCTGCGGTCCAAACAGAATTGCACGATGCGAAACATCAACCAGATTTGAAGAATGGCCACCAGATCGGTATTCCGCTGCAAGAGTTCATCGATTCTACATGGACCGGGTTGGTGAAAGGCGATGAGCAGATCGCTGTTGGTCCGGCAAAGGATATCTTTGATGCGGTGGAACCAACGAGACAGAGAATCTTTCGTGATCTCCATGCACAGCTGACTAAGGTTTTGCAGGACTTCCTAGTTTAACCAGAGCATTTATTTGAAAACTAGTGACAGCTGCTAGTTTGGAACAGATAACTAGATAATTTTATCAAAATACTGTAACTTGCATTTATTTATGATAATGCAACACATTCAAACTTATTACGTTCTGGGTGAGATCGGCAATCGCCTTCACCTTCCTCATAGGTAACGTGGGATTTATTGAAGCACATGCGTTTATCGGTCCGGGAAAGTGCGGCACAGTTGGTGTTCTACAAAGTCTTTTAGATTCATACCCCATCATTTGAGAATCGTTTTAGTCCCCACAAATACCAATCAGCGTTTCACTATGCGCAAGTCCGAAGGATACCCTTTGCCTGTTCTCGAAATCGCTACAAAGGAAGATGTTCCAGAGATTGTGGACCAGATGATCGCGGCTTCAAGTAACAACAATCTCATTTTGCAACTTCGGTATCCATCGCCAGAGCACCTAGCCAAGATGGACATTCGAATGAGGAAAGTCTTTACGAGCATGATCGAGGCACCGGACTACATAATGCTGAAAGCTGTCGATCCGGAGACCAAAGTAATTGCTGCTACGGCAGCTTGGCAGTTTGTTCATTTTAAAGATGCTGAATTAGCCTCTGTGACGGGGAGAAAGCAGCACGCGGATGAGCGTCTTGTAATGCAACCGCAGGTGATTATTGCAGCAGGTCTCGTGCTAAACGATGGTACCAGTGACCAAGACGAGACCGGAGGCCCTACCATATGGGACGTCATCGAAGAAGCATATCAGAAATTCATAAAAGCGTGGATGGGAAGTACGAAGAGCATCTACCTCGCAAGCCTCTCAACCCATCCTCGCTTCCAACGAAGAGGTATAGGTACAGCTTTACTCACCTGGGGCCATGAACTCGCCGACAAACATGGCGTGCCTTCCTTCCTCGTCTCTACGCCATTCGGGCATCCTTTGTATGAGCATCTTGGATGGCGAGATGTAGAACGTCCTTTAAAACTGGAACTGCAGAAATGGGCGCCATACGCTAGTAACGGCGATATGGGCTGGGGCACTTTCAAGTATTACTACATGCTACGAATGCCCAAGAATGCCATAGTATAAGATACTTGAAGATTTTAACGACTGAGTCAAGTCCAAACCCAGACTCCAGTTCAGAATGTCCGTATGTACATTTCGCATACAGCGACAATGGGTATATACAAATCTAGGCCCAATGAAAGATGTTATGTTAGCTTTTTGATTTCGATTTATGCCTACAATTTTTCTAATGGTATTCTTTGCGATGCTGGTTGTCGTCGTGAACTAAGCTTTTAAAAGATCTGGCATGTTTGCTTTTTCGTCTAGTCTACAGCACAATTAGGAGATGTAGCTTTGACGGGTATGAATTCAGAAGTATGCTGTGTTTGCTACTCGCATTGAAGATACGTTGGTATTAGAAATAAGAATAAGGCTGTTCAGCTTCCCTTGCCAGGTTACTGCATCGCAACACAGCTCTCTCCATCTCAAGCACCTCCTGATCTTTTCCACCTTGTCAACTAACTTGACCTTTGTACTAAGTAGTTGTTCAAGTTGGTGCTTCTGAACCCAACTGAGGCAGAATGCATTTGGGATGTTCAGGTGCCGAATAATAGCAGAGTGCAAAGATTACTGAACTGGGAAATTTGCCCCAGTGTCTCATCCTGCACAACGTACTTTTAGCGGCACTTAGACCCATGAGATATTACGTATTGATATGCATAATCCGTATTAGACGTATGCATGTTCCTCATGTTAGTACATTAATAAATGGACTTTCCATTAAAAATGCTGGGGTTCGGCGTTAGTGGGCGTAGCTTATAAATCAACTTGCTCAATATAAAGCTCATATCAGCCATCTATCAACAATGCAAACAGCACGACAATTAATAAATTTCAAAAGACATTATGGCCCCTGCAATTCCAGAAGGCTCCTTGGTGCTGGTTACGGGAGTGAACGGCTACATTGCGAGTCATGTTGCCGATCAGATTCTCGAGGCTGGCTACAAGGTCAGAGGGACATCACGCACGCTGGAAAAGGGAAACGCAGTCAAAGCGGCTCTTGAAAAGAAACATGGAGCTGGCAAGGTGGAGATCGTAGTTGTTGAGGATATGGAAAAGGAGGGCGCCTTCGATGAAGCAGTGAAAGGTGGCCCCTCTCCCCTCGTGATTTTGAAAATCGAGGTCTAATATTACAATATATAGGTGTATCTGGTGTTGTACATGTTGCATCAAACATGTCTTTCGACTGTGATCCCTATAAGGTCATTCCAGGTGTTATCGCCGGGGTCAACAACGTCCTTACCTCGGCTGCAAAAGAGTCAGGTGTGCAGCGATTTGTATACACATCGTCCTCAACAGCAGCAACCCGGCCCAAGCGAAATCAGAAGTTCACCATTACGAAAGACAGCTG
The DNA here is from genome assembly GCA_003369665.1 of Coleophoma cylindrospora. Lineage (NCBI taxonomy): Eukaryota > Fungi > Ascomycota > Leotiomycetes > Helotiales > Dermateaceae > Coleophoma > Coleophoma cylindrospora. Next base: position 1,189,331 of record PDLM01000001.1, read on the forward strand.
GAACACCGAGGACATCGAAACCGCATGGAAGCCAGCGCCGTACGATCCATCCAGAGCGATGGCGGTGTATGGCGCGAGTAAAGCACAGGGTGAACAGGAACTATGGAAGTTTATGGCCGAAAAGAAACCCGGCTTTGTGGCGAATGCAGTGCTTCCAAATGCCAATTTTGGTCCCTTGACGTTCCCTACTCAGTTTGGTTCTACGACTACATGGGTCTTCAGTGTCTACGATGGCAACCTTGATCCAGTCAGACACGTAGCCCCTCGTATGCCAAGTTGATTCCCTAATGTATATTGTCGATACTAATTATTGAATTATAGAATACTTTGTAGACGTTCGAGACACGGCGAGACTCCATGTCGCTGGTCTCATCAATCCGGATGTCCAGAACGAGCGAATATTCGCTTTCACAGAGCCATTCAACTTTTCTGACGTCATGCAGATTATCAAGGAGATTGAGCCAGATCATAAGCTCCCTGAAGAGACCTTAACTAACGACCGAGATCTGTCCGAGGTGGCAGAAATTCCACGTGCTATCGAACTTTTGAAGGAATTTGGCAGGGATGGCTTTATTCCTTTGAAGCAGTCTATTATCGATGCACTTGCGAGCAGAAAGTAACATAAAGAAATGAATTCCTACACCCATATCAGACAGGCAAGAGAAGTTTGAATCAGTTACGAAAATACATGTTGGAAGCAAACTAGAAATCTTACACATTCACATAGAAATCTAAGAGCAATTAAAAAGCAGACGTTATGTAAAGCATACTAGATTTTGCTCTTAAAAGAATGCAACGTATGAAAGAAGAATTGAATGGCCTGAGCTTCTTACCAAGGGAGTAGCTTACATAGCAAATCACACAAATTGCAAGCATACAGTTTTGTAAATAATATTGGCAGGGACATGATATAAAACTATTGATTTAATTCATTGAACGAATGCTTTTAAGCAGTTATTCAGTAGCTTAGGTATTCCCTGGATTGTGATATGCAATGCTACGGATGCGGAAGTAATGAGGATAAGGGATAGTATCAAATACAATTGTACGGATATAACTTTGTACGGATATAGTTTTGCACGGATCTAGCTTTATCCTTGCTAATAGACAGTCTTTTTATAGGCTGGGAGATTTTAGGATTACTGTTGCCCTATGTAAGAATATTGAAAATCCACTGTTGATAACATGAGGGAATCCAACTCGCTCAAGGTTATGGAGCGGAAGGAAGAGTGGGGGGGGGGTTGTCTCTGAAAAGTAACGGCCGTACCTGTGATCTACAGCTTATCTATCTACTATGGAGAATTGCTTGTAAGCATGGCTTTCTATACGCAGCTTGGATGTTACTACTGTTGCTATCCACGAGCCATAGCAGCTAGGATATGTATTCTGGCAGGGTTAACAAGGATGGTACGAATTGGTCGCGTACCTATTGATGGGTCGGATCTCGGGGTGTTTGTGACGCAATTCTGCGTTTAAGACTTAAGCACAGATGCTTAGGTGGTACTAGGTGAGGGGCATTTTCCTTTCGGACATAATTAAGCAATATGTACAGCTGCAAAACTCGACACGTATGGCTGCAACAAAAACTTCCAAGGGCTCTCAAACCATACCATTACTTCAACACCTCACGCACCAACTCTAAGTCTGAAGTTCTTTCTTTCATGAATTGGGCAAAGTGTCCATAATTTCCATCAGAGTCTATTTCGAAAGCCGACGATGCGGTTAGTTCTGCCATACATTTCCTCTCAACGAGAAGCTTGACTTGGACAGTACATCCACCGCTCCAGTTTAGCATCTCATCCTTGCTGTGATGACCAGGGCACCAACCTGGAAGATTCCTCAAAGGGCAAAGGTCAATATCTTCTCGGAAAACGTAGTTGTTGAAGTCCCACCATTCAAAGTCTGTGAGCATTCGAGTTTCGTGGTCGTCCCAGTGGCTTCCATGCCACAGCCAAGCTTTGAACATTTTCAGATAATTGACAAGCGGCCGTAGCTTTGGATCAGGTGCGAACGTAAGATGGCGCAGTCGAGATTTTCCAAATAGAGGGTGGTCAGTGACGAGCTTATCAGAAATGTCACGCACATCACAATCGACGCGTTGAATGTCAGCCGCAGCCATCTCATACCATCCAGAAGCAACGGACCCGCTCATGCCTGGCTCAGGACCTAGAACTAGAACAGAAACTGTTTGCAATCTGGGTAGGCTTTGAGGTTTGACAGCGGCCATAGCCTGAACCACGTACCAGGCATTCTCGGAGATGGCAACATTCTGAATGAGTTGACGGTCGAATCCCAGAAACGGATCAACATCAAAACCTAGAAATGACGACAAGGTATCAAGAACAGCGAACACATCCTTCTCGTAGCTGACAAAGGGTACGTCGAACAGCAGCCTGTGGATCTTAACACCCTCGCTATCGACATACTGCTGCGTGTTGTCACATGGAAGGTCCAGATATCTTGGTGGAGAGAAATACCGCGGCAACCACACTGCACGGGACTGTCTACATGCATGGAGAGGCGGGAAAATGGCATCATGTTTACTATTTCCGACGCATCGAAGATGCCAGTCAGCACGGCCGTGGGCGGCACACCGTTGCCTCACACCTCGTATCTCGTTCTGAAGGCCTTGCGGTGCATCCCGATAGTGAGAGCATGGCAGCTGTTCAATGATTCGTTCTGGCTGCGGGACGCTCTCCCAGATCTTGAGACGCAGCTCGATGGGCAATTCTGAGAAGATTGTAAACTTGGTTGGCGAAACCATGACTTGCTCGCTTGAAGAGGTAGGGCAAGAAGTACTTGATTTTCCCAGCGTATCGCGTGGGGGCTTTTCACGATGTAGAATGCAAAGACTTGGGGAATTATGAAAGGTATATTAACCGGACTCAATTCGTTTGGGGACTCATCTGTCCTCTGTGGCTGATGGTTTTTGGCGCCAGTGAGGCTCCGGCGCCTGCACGCATGTCAGCGCTGTGCATGATTATTATACCTCACGTGCTTAATCAGAAATACGAAGGATAGAGTTATCGTCCCTTTTGTGGTCGGTTTCGAGGTCCGAGTAAAACCTTTGCGGAGGTATATTCAGTTTACTGTAGTAACCCACTCTAATCATATTTGAGCTCTAGACTTTTTTTTCCAATTCATCTACAAAAGCCAGTGAGACATAATGATTCTTATGCTAGCGATACTTAAGCTCTTGAACTTTTCTCACAGCTGTCGTAGCTGTTGTTGGAAAATATTTGTTAGCTAACTTGGATAGTGTGTTCTTCCTATGGTTGTTATATAGCTAGAATATTTGGTACTTAAGAGGATCTTAACACATCCGCTCCAAATTAGATGATGAATGTGCCTTGCATCTTTCTGCGGTGCTTGTCTTCTTATTGGAATAGCTTGAATACTACTACCAGTCCAAGGAAAGCTGTAAGATTGGAAAGCTCCTAGGTTCATGGCCAGACATATTTCAATATTGCATTAGATTTCAATGCTACTAGCATCTACTGGTGAAAGTCACTTAGTGCTGTAGGTATTCCATCCTTTTGCTTAATTCTCCAGACAATTTTGAACCAAAGGTTTATATCGACTCATTTTGGTAGAGTGTAAGATACACTAGTTCCTCCATTTAATTGCGAATTACAGATTTTGAAGTGGCCTAGACGTCTGCTTGGGCTCTTACTGCATTAGAAAGAAGCCATTGACTTACCTTCAAATGAGCAGTCTAGGCTCAGAGTATCAAATGCGCTCCATTCTAGGGGAGTGAAACAAACAAAACTTATACAGATATTGAAGAGAAGAGAATGAAGAAGGGCATCAGAAAGTCTCGCCATGTTTATTTTGATAAGTCTAGGTGTGCGAACACTATGCTTCTTGGCATTGCTTGCATGCTTATATTCCGCATGGCCCTTTCCAGGACTCTGTATGTCTCTCTTCAACAAGAGTAGAGATGGCCTTCTCGGAAATACTATAGACGGTAAGACCAAAATGGTGGCTTACTGCTCGTTGGCAATGCTGGCTCTGCACCTCAGCCACTAGTCTTCCTCGACTGCATTGTACCTGGCCTCGCATCGTGCCTGGCATTCATAGGTCTTAGTCATAACGGCAGCACGTCAAATCTCATCGTGGATTTTGTTGTCCGAACAAATCTCTCAGACTAAGCTTTCGACCCATGCCTGATTGCTCGCCCACAATGTTCCAACTCTCATCGCTTGACGATTTCTCCATTCCCGTTGCTTCAGGCTGGGTTACCGTCGCCCTCTTCCAGCACTCTTCAATCAAAGTGTTGTTGACTTCTCGGGTATCATCTTTATCCGGATGCATCCATAATCCTCTGCCCTTTGAACCGCCATCTTCAGTTGGTGTGATGATGAGCAAGTATTCGCCCGTCAGTTCTACCATCAACACCTCACTCAGCTCGATAAAGACGCTATCAAGGCCCCTGCGATTGAGAATGGCCACACAGAAGCGTTCCGCACCCGACACTGGGTTGGGTTCCTGTTCGCACACGAAAAGGGGCCCATCAATACCAGCCTTCTCCCATGATCCATTTGCCTCGGTCTCGGACGGAGGGTTGAAGTTGTAGACGACAGCGCTGGCCGCAATGGACAGTATGGAGCGGATGGATGGCTTGTACTTTCGCAAGACTGAGAGATTGAGTTCGCCGTTGGTTCGAGGAGGTGGAGGGACGTATTGTATATCGGAGTCATAGTCGTATGGATTCGCGAGAGGATGCGCTGTATGGGGCTGGTTGTTAGGCTGCCGACGGGCAGTCTTTCGCGGCGTCATTGCAAATGATGTATGTATGGATGGCCGCTGAAGTCGTGATGGTGTAAGGAGGTGGAATCTAGCAGAGCCACAGGGATGCGGAATGGGAAATGCTGGGTTATTGAGATTGAGATTGGGGTACAGCCTTGTTCAAGCGTCGCTCGAAGTACCGTACCAGGCGGTGACAGGGATCAGCTCTTGGGAATCGCCCATCTTCCCCCCACATGCGATCCAGGCGAGTCGACCAACTCGACTTCGTTCTTTTTGCTGGATCAGTCTCCAGAGCACGTCGAGACTACATCCTGTCTGCATCCTCACCCGTACGCGTCACACCAATATTGAGGAGTCTCAGCCAGCTAATTTCCCACTGCCCACCGTCCGCCTATCCCTTGCTGCAACCAATCTACATTCAGCCTCGTTTTCTACGTCATCGCACCCTACACGGCCTGGACTTCCGGATCACCATGCCGAATCGTCAATACCCTCAATCCTATTAATGAACCCAGTCGCCCCGACTCTGCTCCAGATCCCTTCTGTATCCGACACGGTCTTCGCCCGGTATGGCTTCCGACGAGCAAAGCTTCGCCGAGGAGGAACTGACCGTCATTCCCTCGATAACGTCGAGCCCGCAATCTCTGTCCAGAGCTGTTCACGAGCGCAGAGCCGAGTACACGCGACCTCACAAGATCAAGGTGAAAATTGGAACTTGGAACGTAGCTGCTTGTCCGGGGACGCACTATGATCTCGGTGCCTGGTTTGTCGACGGCAAAGGCGTGGACAGGAATTTGACTGGCACAAGAATATCGGGTGGCAACAATGAAGACCAGAGCCCAAACGACATTGAAAGTGTCGATGCGCAGGAGGCAAGGCGGACAAAAAAGGAATCCACGGTTCCTATTGGAGACAAAGCGGCCGTAGCTGGGGGACAGGAGATCGGCCTTTACGTGTTGGGACTACAGGAAGTTGTTGTGTTGACGTCTGCGAAAGAGTACATCGGACTGAACGATTCTGGACCGATCAACAAATGGAAAACTGCTATCTTGGATGCATTGCCGCCACAGTATGAATTAGTAGCTGAGCAGCAATTGTCTGGTCTCTTGATGTTCATATTTGCCTCGCCGACTGTTGCGCCAACCATCAGTTCGGTGAGTTCTGTACCAGTAGGTACGGGAATGATGGGCATTTTTGGAAACAAAGGGGCCGTGTCTACAAGAATTGTTTTAGGTGAGACTACCCGTATGGTCTTTGTAAATTCCCACCTGGCCTCGGGGAATGATCCGGCGCATCTGGATCGCCGATGTTGGGATGTCTCACAAATTATGGCAAGGACGACTTTTGCGCCTATCAGTTGGGCAGGGGTATTGGAGGATAAACAGGAAAGCATTGGAGATGAGGATTTCGCTTTCTGGTTCGGCGACCTGAACTTTCGTCTTGAAGGACTACCCGGCGAAGATATTAGGAGGCTACTTATGCTTCACACGAAAGGAGAATATACGGCCGACTCAAAAAGCCATAAGAAGATAGAAAACGACCTTGAGGGCGACGGAGATGGCATTGTTGTACATCATACGGATAGCGACGACTCCTCCGAGGATGAGTCTGTAAGACGAACCAGCAGTACTTTCGACCATGGGGATGATGCTTCTTCCACAACCTTACCAGATCCTGAGGACTTTGCGCAAGATCCTCACTCGGATCCTGAATCGTTGCAAGCGACTTTGGATTCTTTATTACCGCATGATCAGCTGCGACTCGTACAGAAAACACGGAAAGCATTCCACGATGGCTGGCGAGAAGGACCCATCACATTTCTCCCGACATATAAATACGACGTCGGCACTATGGGAGTTTTTGACTCGAGCGAGAAGAAGCGCGCACCCAGCTGGTGTGATCGTATTCTGTTCCGCACTCGTCGAGATCGGCTCGAATATGTTGCAAAGACCAAAGAAGAAGAGCTTGCTCGAATAAAGGACGAAGAGATGAAGGCGAGGGGAATTGATCTTGCCGGAGACGATGAAAGCGTTTTATTTGAGTATGATCCGGATATGGATGGGTCAGAAGAGAGTCCCAGTACTGGAACTTACGATGAGTATGATGATGGAATGGATGCAATGCAGCCGGAAGAGGTGGTTACAAAGGAAGGCTTTATGGACAAAATTCAGCTCGACACATATACATCGCACCAACGAGTGCTTTCGTCAGATCACAAACCCCTTGACGCTGTCTTTACCCTTGAATACGATGCGGTAGTCCCGGAGCTGAAGTCACACATTCAGGCAGAGGTGGCGAAAGAGCTTGATCGTGCGGAGAATGAGGGTCGACCAACAATCACCGTCGTAATTGACCATGCTCAAGAGCTCGAAGAAACCACCCAGAGCAATCACGACCAGGCAGAGGAGTCATCTACTGATATCTCAGAAGGTGTTGATTTTGGTGAAGTTGGATACCAAAGACGGAAGTCCCGTTACCTCACGATTGCAAACACTGGACAAGTCGCAGCCAAATTTTCGTTTGTTAGTCGGCCAAGCATCTCAGGCGTCGAGCGAGTCTCGCCTGAATGGCTGAGCGTCAAGTTTGCGGAAACGTCATCGCCCGATCCCCAAGATAAGAATGTTGAAGGAGAGGTCGTTCTTGAACCTGGAAATACGATACACACCACTCTTGAAGTATTCGTAGACGATATCTCACTCGTCCGATCTCTCAACTCCGGCCAGTCCACGCTTGACGACGTGCTTGTCCTTCGTGTTTCGCAAGGAAGAGATTATTTCATACCGATCAGAGGTTCATGGTTACAGTCCTGCTTTGGCAGATCTATAGAGGAGCTGATTCACATTCCCGAAGGGGGCGTGCGGGCTTTGTTGCCAAAGTCTAATGGAACCTATGTAAATCGTGGCCAGGGAGTGAGCTGGTCTGCTCCAAGAGAGCTTTTCAAACTCACCGAAGCGGTGGAATTGCTTTCAGAGCGAGTTTCTGCGGACGAAAATATGATCGAGGGATTGCAGCGCCCCAAAGAGGAGCCTGGATGGCCATTTGATGCGCGTTCATGGTTACTCAAAGATAAAACAACCAGGGAAAATTACAAAGTCTACGTTCTAGAAGCACTCGACTGCGATAAGAGTCTGATTGAGTGCTTTCCCCCGGAGATCCCAGCCATCGAAAGAATGGAGATAATGGCAGAAATCCTTATTGCATTTCTGGGGAGTATCAGCGATGGTGTAGTACCCGAGACGCTCTGGGTTAAGCTCGAGCAGGAACGCACCGCACAGAACATTGAGGATGTCGAGGAGCAGAAGGCATGGGTTCTGGATGTTCTCTCGGTATCGCCAAACCACAGCATCTCTTTCGTATTTCTCACCTCGATGTTATCCAAGGTAGCCGCAGAAAACGCACCAGCATCTATTTCGCGTGCGGCAACCTGGGGATCATCAGCCAAAAGTGGTATGGATTCAGTTCGAAGATCTCTGAGTTTTCGGGGAAAGCCACCGTCACCACCTCCCGATCTAGCGACGACAAGGAGGCAGGAAGTTGACAAAAAATATGCCGAGATCCTTGCGCCTGTCGTCTTCCGAGTGCCTCTGCCACAGAAAGATAAGGACCGACGAGCCGTACAGGACCGAATGAAGGATGTTTTAGAGATATTCCTGCGCAGCAGAGAATACGGCTGATAGAAACAAGAAAAGTGTGATGTCGAAGGATTGAAGCCACTGACCCGATCTCGTACATACTACAGCCTTGTAGACCTCCTTTATTCAACACGGATCACCATGTCCGGCACTTTCAAGTTGCATATACTTGCGAGAGGGCGTTACTACTACTTAGCTATATTCGCCCGATATTCTAAAGTCTCCTTGGTACAGTACAGCAGAGAGAAGCGAGTCTCGCCATTACAATGAAGACGGCGAAACCCTCAGAAGCTGGGTCGTGGTACTTCAGAGGCAAGAGGAGAAAGAAAGAAAGCGAGCGGCTTTTGTATCATGACTTAAAGAGCGAGACGGGGTGTACGTGCTTATTTACCAAGCAGCCATAATTCCGCCCAGCTCATTTCCGCTCATCCTTTCAGTTACAATTGCGTCTTGTTCCGATTATTCATACTAACTTTAAGGCTTCATATAAAAGCTCTACCCTGCCGCGGAGAACGAGCCGACGGGTTGGAAACCCATAGAGCTCTAGACTCTGGCGCCAACCTACCTATTCGCCGTGGGATGCTGGAGCTAATAGCAGTCATGCACCAGATGCACTGACTATATATATTTTATATGTACATACACACTCCAATGTTTAAAACCAATGCTATATTTATTACCCTATCGTAAAGTCTTGATCTCTCTTCCTTGCAATAACCACGAAATCCAAAGCGACGTGCCCGTCGTGCTTCCAAAGGACCAGAATCCACCGCAACTGACCGCTTGGCGAGCGAATGGAGTCATGCAGGCAAGCCGAGGAGAGGGCATTGCCGGCTGACGGATCCTGACTCTGGAGCTGGGGACACCACTGCTCTAGACTTTCTCTTATCGGTGGGTTGTGCTGCGCTGTGGCTGCCACTGACGCCAAGCTTTGACCGGCGCCTTGCGCCGTGTTACTCGACGGTGCAACAGCGTAGGCCCTTTCGAGTTGGCAGTCGGCCGTTAGATCATTCTGATGCCTCTTAAAAAGCCCCAAAAACCAACCCACGTCTGTTTGTTATGTCTACCAGTGGAATCTATAGCAATATCCCCCTCCCCTCCCTTCCCCGAGACCAAGTTGACTAAACCGCGGAACAACACCACTTCTTCTGACCCGGCGCTCTAGCTGACGCTGACCGTGACCAAGCCCAACCCGTCCCCCAACTCCCTTATCTATATTCTCAGCCCACCAGAACCTCGCCAAGCTCGCTGCCCCCCAACCCGCGCCAAGACGCAGCGGGCAGCAGCGAGAGAGCAAAAATCAAGCGACATGCGGGGGACCCGTTTCGACGACATGGCCTTTTGCACCAAATCTTTCCACTTTAATTTTTGTCTCCGCGGCCTAGATCCCTTGAGAGGGGGGCTTGGGCGCTCCCTGGCTGGCTGGCTTTTGCTGGGACGGTTCGTTTCGCTCGGGTGGATTCCCGGGGAGCGAAGGGAGCTCATGGTTGCGAGGTGTGTGTTTTGTTGGTTCTGTCCTCTGGCGCTTGGGGCCGATAAGGATTCGGTGGGGTATGATTGGTTCATGCGGACGGTCGTCGTTTGGGGGGTATCATGATATCCTTTTTTTTATCCCTCTCTTTTCTCCCCGGGATGCGCTAGGAGGAACCGTTTTCGATGTCGATGCATGGAGGTGGGTTTACTGGTGGAGACTTGGCAGAGGGGTCGCGTGGGTTGTCTTTTTTTCACTTCTGTCTTGCATTTTGGATCCGGGCTGCTTCGGAGGGGAGGGTGAGGGCTGCTGAAGCTCGTGTGCTCTTGACGTGGCTTGGATGGGGAGGACCTGTGAGGGTGCTTACAAGCATGTGCTCGCTTCCTCTCCCCTTCCCTTTCCTTGCTTGCCATGCCCGGCCTGCATTCCAAGGTACTTTATGTAGGTGTGCTGGAGCTGTGGCATCGGGGCAAGGCTTGTGGATATCCAATGGATAACGATCCGGAGAGAGCAAGAGCGATCAGATTTGAGCACCAGGAAGACACTAAGGGATCTCATAGGCATGGCCGGGGGACCAGCCACAAGGGCCACGCAGGTGAACGGGCGTTGGTGCATTATCAGGATAGGCTGCTGAAAAGTTCTGCTGCGGCTGCTCTCTCATTCTCTTATCTATTGGTGCTTGCAGAGAGATACGGTTGATGTACAATAGATTGCTGTGATATGAGGTCGGGGTGACCGGAGGAGGGAGAAAAAAAAAAAAAAAAACACAACAGCGCGCATGTAGGAACAGAGTTTTTGTCGGACGTGCGTGCATGTCAGCGTGCGGAACTGCTTTGAGTTTTCTGTCTAGGTCTGTATTGGAGTCTTGGTGGCTTGCTTGTGTCTGGCTATATATTCCGGCCATGACGCTGCGTTTCCCCGAGGGATCCTTCGTCAACAAACTTTAGCAGTCGATCACAAATACCTTCAGTGGAAAGCAGATGCCATGGCTTCCCTATTTGCAATTCCCTACAATGGCACAACTCAGACGGGATGCGATTCTCTGACGGACAACTGTAATATTTACTATGAAGTAGGTTTATCCCAAGGCGCCAAATCCCACTATCTGAACAACAGCTCACCAACATCTAGTCGGGAGACATTGCATGGATGATAACAAGCTCAGCCTTGGTGCTGCTCATGATTCCCGGCGTCGGATTCTTCTACTCGGGTCTCGCTCGTCGGAAATCTGCCCTCTCGCTGATCTGGCTCTCTCTCATGTCCGTTGGTATAGTGGGGTTCCAGTGGTTCTTCTGGGGCTATTCTCTCACATTCTCACATACGGCTGGCTCATATATTGGCGATCTTGAAAACATCGGCTTCCGAAATGTCCTCGCCCAGCCCAGTGTGGGAAGTGCCAAGATTCCGGATTTGTTGTTTGCCATTTACCAAGGCATGTTTGCGGCTATTACGTGAGGTCCCGTTTTTCCTAGGTCGTATGCTTGTTTCTGACATCAAGTAGTCCTGCACTTGCCATTGGTGCTGCGGCGGATCGTGGCAGAATGCTGCCTTGCTGCGTATTCATTTTCATCTGGACGACGATCATCTACGACCCAATTGCTTGTTGGACCTGGAATCCAGCCGGCTGGACCTTCAAGATGGGAGGACTTGACTTTGCTGGAGGAACACCCGTACACATCTCCTCTGGAGCAGCTGCGCTGGCCTACAGTATCATGCTTGGCAAACGCAGCGGATATACTGATACTCATGGTCTGCCGTACCGACCACACAATGTCACACATGTCGTTCTCGGAACGGTATTCCTTTGGGTGGGATGGTTTGGCTTCAATGGTGGTAGTGCACTGGGTGCAAATATGAGAGCGGTCATGGCATGTGTCGTAACACATACTGCTGCGTGTGTTGGTGGTGTGACTTGGGTGCTCCTGGATTACCGGCTGGAGAAGAAATGGTCCACTGTCGGATTTTGCTCTGGTGCCGTCTCTGGGCTAGTGGCAATTACCCCGGCTTCTGGATTCGTGCCCGCCTGGTCTTCTGTTGTATTTGGAGTTGTTGGTGCAGTTGCATGCAATTACTCAACCAAGTTGAAGTATATCATCAAGGTCGATGATGCTCTTGATATCTTTGGCGAGCATGGAATGGGTGGTATTGTTGGTAATCTTCTCACGGCATTTTTTGCTGCGTAAGTTCCTGATCCTCATCATAGATCGAATTATGCTGACGCGAATACAGCGATTACATAGCGCATCTTGACGGATTTACCGAGATCCCCGGCGGATGGATCAACCACCATTGGATCCAACTCGCGTATCAACTCGCAGACTGTGTTAGCGGATTTTGCTACTCGTTCTTTGGGACATGCATTATTCTCTTCTTGATGAATCTGGTGCCCGGCTTATCACTGCGAGCTAGTGAGGAGGCTGAGACTGTGGGAATGGATGATGCTGAGCTAGGCGAGTTTGCATACGATTATGTTGAGCTGAGAAGGGAATTCTCCGATACTATTATTGGCGAAGAACGGGTCGAGACGAGCCCAGCCGGGAGCTTGGACGGAATGAAGAAGGATATCGCAGAAAAGGTCTGAAGTCTTAGTGGCTTGTGATTCTGAAAGCTAGTGAAGTTGCTGTCAGGTTACAGCTACCGTTGGTGTATGTTGTACTGGGGTGTTTTTGACCATATACGCTTTTATATCTGGTAGAATGTCTGCGGTGCGGCAGCACCTTGATGAGCTTCCATATCACCACTTGCTATGAGAGTGCCCCAAAAGTCCCAATTCATTAGTGTTGAAGTGTCCACATCCATGGTAGTAGGCGGCTGCGAAACTTCCTGGGTGGTATACATGTTTGTAGCGTCCGGGTATTGACTGCCAGCCTCTGTAATGAGATTATATGGATCTGAATCAGCTAGATTGGAAAAGCATTTTACATCTCTTGGTTTGGGTGTTTGTGCTCGCATAGACATGAGCTCATCTCGGAGATGGGATATAAGCGGCGGGACAGAAACTGGCAGTTGCATCTGTCGGAGGGAATTTTCCCTCGCCTCCCATGCCTTAAGTGTAAGGCTTGAGACAGCAGTATGCAGAGGACTGTGCCGCAACATAGTCTTCGAAAATGGATCTTTTCTCAGCTCCATTGATCGGAGCATCACTTGCCAAGCTTGATCTGCCAAAGGACCTACGCTCCGGGTTCTGAGCTCAGCAAGAAGGTACGTGCTTGCTGGAAAGGGATAATTCGTGTGGATATGCCATAAGAAACGCCGGGTAGGGATGCTTGAAAGCATCGAGTTATGATAATCAAGCATCTGGATGGCGCTTGAGAACAGAACATCCTTCTCTGCTGGAGACAGCAAATTTTCTTGGTTTGCAGACACCCGAGTGAATTGATACTGCATCATCATCCGCAATTTACTTATGGCAGACTTGGCCATAAGCATGGACATAAGATGTAGTGGTATCTGAGAGTCGCAGTTACTCAGATATGTGTGATGTATGTAGGTGTTCAATTCGTCAATGGCGTTTGCTTGGCTGAAGCCCTTGCCAATTTCTCCTGAGCGGCGGAGAAATGCTCCAACTTCGCAACGAAGCAAAACAAATATCATCTCCGTCACCCCCTTGCTTTCCACGGGGGCCTCTTTCATATCCGGATATAGATCGCTATCATTCACATTGAGCGGGAGCTTTGTCGTCCATGGTTGGGTCAGTATTGAGTTCAAAGCTCCTGTAAACTCGCCAACTCGAGTGTCAAGCAGGACAATCTGCCACCATAACCTTCGGCGCATCTCCGAGTCGAAAGGCGAAACTCCACCCCCAGCTACATCATGATCCAGACCCATTCTCTGACCTATACGGACTGTGATCCCCGTCAGGCAGTATAGAGAAATAGGGTCCACTACGTGAATAGAAGATAACTGTTTCAATTGTGAGCTTTTGGAAATAGAAGACAAGGCGTATAACTTACCAGATACATAGTGAGCGCTTGAAGCACCATAATGTCGGATGTCTTGAGAAAGGACACATTGAATAAAGCTTGTCGAAGTGCGAACCCATAACGTTCCTGGAGACTAGATTTACCCACTCCGAACATGTTTTGGCAGTCATCATTGGTAAGAGATGCCACTGCAAACTTGTAGATGCCAAACATCAAGGCTTCCAAATTCTTTGGAACTCGGCTCAAGTCTGTTGTTGCTTCCAGGATCTGATATTGGATAGTTGGGGCATGAAAAATCTTGATGATAGGATTGATATTATCGAGGAAGGTTTGCCAAAGCCTAAATATATGAACAGGCTGCGGGTGAAAGGACGACAAGCTCGTGTCTGAAGGCGTGCCTCCAAGCAATAGCGTATGTCCATCTTGTATAAAAGAGCTATCCCATGTGTTCATAATAGGTGCTTCGTTAGCCTCATCTTCAGAAGACCCTTGTAGCAGTGCTTCGGTATCTCGAAACTAGATGCTTGTTAAGTATACGTAGCGATCATCTGAAATTCTATGCTCCAGGATCTGAGGGCCACTCACTTCTTCGCTTTGGCCAGTCAAACCAGAACTAAGACGCTGTCAGCTTCTAGTACTGGGTATGTCTAGATATGAACAGGACTCAAGAACCTTTCAATGCCACCAGAACTATCAGTTGGAGAGAGATACTGAATAGGCTGTTCGGAAACACTCGACCCCAACGGATTTGTCTCGCCACTGATCTGAATTTTCCCGACTTTCTGGGCGATTTCGACGCTACCTTTATTAACTCCCTCAACGTCGATATTCAATCTCTTCAAGACCTCCTCATATCGCCTCAGTCGTGCAAGCAACTCAGCTTCAGGAAATCTCTTCTTCCGTTTACGGGGCGGCATCGGTATGGCCTCCACACAGTCTACGCGTGCCTTTTGGCAATTGAGACATGGTTGATTCCTGTCACACTTGACCTTCCTCTGCGTACAAAGGATACAAGGATGGGACTTCACAGGCCGGGGTTTGAGCTGGGCTGCTGCAGAAGGTCCTATGATTGGCAGTTCCATCCCGGCAAAAGGAGCATGGGCAACCGCAGAGTATGTGCGGATTGATGGTTGGCTCAGCAGGTTTATGGAAAGACAATCACATCGTTCTGGAAACGGAGAGACCTGCGGCACAGTATGCAGCGTCATCGGGAAATCGTACTTTCCGAACATTATCGGCAATATCAAGCCGGCTAATAAACAAGCACGTGATACTGTCGATGTCTCGTTCTGAGTAACTTGGATTTTAAGCGACCAAACGATAACTTCAGCTGGATTTTTACAAGGGAAAGTGGAATGGCACTTACTGTCAAGGAATTTACCATGCATATTGCATTATTCCATCATCAATGAAACTCCAAGCTCAAAGAATTACCCAGTTTAGTTTACTTTCTCTTATTAAACACCTTAGGCCGTATTTTGTCAACAATTATCCAAGCTCCCGGTCAACCACACTCACTCTGGCTATAGTTGATTACACCAATGCTTGAATAACGGGTCTGTTTAAGGGACGTCGCTGGCATAGATAACTGCAACAGTCTGAAAAGTTGCGATCATGTTGACACAATAATTGATTGTTCTAGTATACCTTACGCGTTGTGCTCGGTGTAGATGACCGAAGCCATGGAGGAGCTGTGCTTTGTTTACTCAACACTCAATTCATTTTGATATCTTGCAGTACTATAACAACCATGAAGCTTGGTTGAACAATTCAAGCTGTAAATGTGATCACCAAGACCTGAGAAGTGGTATTTCGGTTAAGTCTAAAACTGATTCAGCTTGAGATTTAATAGTATTGCCGAATTTGATATAATTTCACTGACCCAAGAGTCTCGATGTCCGTTATTGGACAAGGTCTGTTGTCTACTGTGGAACCCCCGTTTGCTCAATTGCCTTCAAACAGAACTGGGCTGCAACCTATGTCTAAACATCACTGAATTCAATCTGGAATTTGACCCTGCCCAGTGAAGACTCTGATTTTCCCGTCGTCTACGGCCTCTTTTACAACGTCCCGTGTGTCTCTAAGAGGAACTAATCATCGAGGTAAGATAAATTTGTTCTGACTTCTGTTCAAAGATTTCCGTGGGCCACGGATGTGGTGTTCGTCGTGCCTTCCTAAACTTTTCACATTCAGCCCCTTCCTGTTCTCTTGCTTAATCATCTGAGAACAAGGTTGGTAACCACATGCAGACGCAGAAACAGACACTGACACAGACACAGCTGCAGCCACAATCTGACAAAAGCACTGAAACAAATACAGATGGAGACGGAGATGGAGATCGAGCTGGCAGCCATGAATGGAGAAGGACGTGCAGCACGCCGAAATTCGACGTTGCTGGCCATGCATGACCTGTTCCCGCCCGCCAATGTTGTCCGCAGTGGGTTCCTGAATTCCCCATTCCCTGTCGCAAGGGATGGGTCTCCAATACCATTGATGCCCGGCATCATCGTTCCCTCGGCCAACTCCGAGGAGGATCCAGCTCCACGCTCTGACGTGCAGGATCTAGAAGCCGGTGCTACTGGTGGAGGAGTGCCTAAGAAGAGACTTCGTAAAGTCATGGTTTTGATTATGGCTACCATAGTCGAAGCTCTTCTGTGGGGTATGCCACCTTGTTCTACTTGGAATTTGTTTCGTCTCTGGTAGTAGCACGTGCATTACACTTTGCTGACTTTGCTGGGCAGGATTTGTTTTTTCGTTTGGTCTCTTTCAGAACCAATACGCTGCGGAGGGAGTGTTTGTGGCGAGAGAAGTGGAAATCAGCATGATTTTCATAGCAGCAGTTGTAAGTCAATCCTCATGCTAAATTACGTTAATCGTTATGCTGATTGAGATCAGGGTTTCATGTACGGGTCCGGTGCTGTTTTTGAAGTGCTGTTCACACGCTTTCCCGTTGTCTTGAAGGTCTGCAGCCGGTGTGGTTTGCCCGTTGCTGCTATAGGACTATTCTTAGCGTCTCGTTCCACCGAAGCCTGGCAATTTATCTTGACGCAAGGTCTGTTCTATGGTATTGGTGCAGCTATGCAATATTACAGTGCATATAGCCATATCAGCGACTGGTATAGCGACAATAAAGGCTTTGCGTTCGGCATGATGTTGGTGAGTCCCAAAGCATATGAACTTCCAGATATTGACGACTTCGAATTGGTTACTGACCAAAGAGGTAGGCAGGTTCCGGCATAGGAGGAGTCGTCATTCCATTGATCATTGGACCCATTCTCAAAAACCAAGGCAGTACGAAGGCGCTCAGTGTCTGGGCCATTGTCCTGATCCTTCCAACGCCAGTCAATTGGTTTTACCTCAAACCACGCAACTGGAATTCAGCACCTGCATCGCCACAGCCCCTGGACTGGTCCTTCTTGAAAAGCAAAGTCTTTTGGGTGTACCAAGGTGCTAATATCATTCAAAGTGCTGGGTACTTTCTACCAGGAATATATGTGGCGACCTTTGCGCAGGCACTCGGACTCTCAGCTTGGGAAGGAATCAGTTTAACAGCGATCTTGAACATTTGTGGTTCCTTCAGTTCACTGGCAATTGGCAAACTCTCAGATATCCGTGATGTTCCAAACATCGTCATTGCTAGCATGGCTGCTCAGAGTGTGTCCGTACTCTTGGTCTGGGGCTTGGCTGATAATATGGCGCATTTGTCCGTATTTGTAATAATCTATGGTCTTGTAGCTGGTGGATTTACCAGTATATACTCTGGTATGGCGAGAGAAATTCGCAGAGACTGTCCTAACATGTCGGACACTTGGATGATGGGCATTCTTTCGAGTGGGAGAGGCATCGGTCCAATCCTCTGCAGCATCACTACTTTGACGCTGTTCTCGTCAAATCCTGAAGACACCATTAAGGAGGGATATGGATCTCCATACGAAGGTTTTGTCCTCTTTTCAGGGACCATGGCACTTTTGGGCGTAGCTGTAGTATCTTTGGCTAAGTGGAAGAGGTGGATTTGAGAACGTTGAAGTTGGAAGGGTTACCTCCAGGACGAAGGATCTCAAGATAGGATGTCCTTTGCTATATTTGAACAATTGTTGATGTAAGAATCTGAGCGACATTGATCGAGGGAATAAGGACATATTCTTTGAGTACATTTAGAACTTCTGAAGAATAAGAACTCTGATCAGTCGCGAGCGTGGCTGGGTATTCTCTACGTTGACTTGCACATCGCCTGGTTCACCAGCGAATGCTAAAATGGGCAAGCCACCAAAGCGACTTTGATGGCTCCTCGATGAATGAATTGTACCTTTAGGCAGAGGTAATCCAAAATACCAATCTGTAGTCACTACAGATACGCCGTTCTCTAGTCACTGAATTTTGTTGAATGGTTGAACCGCTACGCTTGCCATTGATGAAGAGATACGATCCCACCCAGTACTGCTCTCCGATATTTAGACTGCATACCAAGACTCCAAGACTGAATTATTCGTGTCACAAAGCTTTTAGAAGTCCACCTTAACGCCAGTAATGTCTCCCAACGCCGGATTTATGTGGTTGAAGTGATGTTGTTAATCAAGCAATTTTATCCACCTCCATCTTCTCCTCCTCAGCCACGCTCAACTTGTCGCTCTTCTTCGTCGTCTTTGGTGCATCTATAAATTATCAGCTTTCAGTCCGTACAAGTTGCGTCGTGTCACGCAATGTACATCAACGAACCAGTCATTTCCACTTCTCCAGATTCCGCCATAGCCTTCTCCAAAGCACGTTGTCTTGCGTGATTCTGTGCCCTCTCCAATTTCCTCGCCTTCTTTCCAGATACAGGTGCGTTCTTTCCTCCGGTTGGGTGCAACACACTGCTTGCAGCAGTTCCACGTGGATTCTTGGTGACCTTGTTCACAGCATTGCGCTTCTGGACTTTGGCTCGACTGGCGGTGCGGCGAGATTTATTGGGCACATTGGGGTTGCTTCGGGAAGGCATCTTGGCAAGGGTTCGAAGCGGAGATTTTCTGTTGCAACGTTGAAAGTGTTGGTTGCGATTAAGAAATACTTCGCAGCGAACGGCAGTTGAAGTCTTGCAGATGATCTCGAGAAATTAATTTTGGCGGGGTTTTGCGCCGGGCCGTTTCTTGCCTTGCGCCTTTGCACCGCCACAACCGGCATCGTCACCTCTTTGCCAACTCTTGTCACTGTCAACGAGCATTGGCTTTGGCGTCTCTTTTTCTCCTCCATATCACTCGCAATCGCATATTATCGCTACTTCGAATCTCCGTCTTACCTACAATATCTGATCTTGGCTCGCAAGAAGAACCGCAGTCATGTCTTGGGCAGGTATGAAGATCTCGCGATCCAGCGTTGAGGAGGGGGACTTTCGCTGATAGGATTACAGGCTTCAAGAAGAATGTCAACCGGGCTACGACCCAGGTTATGATGAAGACTGGTAAGAGATGTGCAAGAAGCTATCTGTGCGAACTTTGCCAACAGACATACAGGCCATGTTGAGAAGACCAATGATCGAGACTACGAAGTTGAGGAGAGGTATGCGCCGCTGAGAGATTGGGAAGCCGGAACGCAGCTGATGCCTTTGCAGACGATACAGGACCATGGAAGCTGCTTCCATGCGGTTACAAAAGGAGGCCAAGGGTTATTTGGACTCGTTGCGAGGTATTAACGCTCCTATAAGCGCCGTCGGAACAGGCTGACCAGAGTAGCAATGACGGCGTCACAAATGCGAATCGCAGAAACGATAGATGCTTTCTACGGAGATGCAGGTGCAAAGGACGGAGTCAGCAGGAGTTATAAGCAAGCTGTTGAGGATTTGGATGCAGAGACGATCAAGGCCCTTGATGGACCATACCGGTTTGTCACACGACATATCCACTGTTGGGACGCTGACTGACGAGCGTTATCATAGAACTACAGTCCTGGAACCGATTTCCAGATTTTGCGCATACTTTCCAGATATCAATGAATGTAGGTTACCCTGGCCAGTTTTCAAGCGTATCACTAACAACTGAACCTAGGTATCAAGAAACGAAACCACAAGCTTCTTGACTACGACGCGATGAGAGCTAAGGTTAAGAAGTTGGTGGAGAAGCCAGACAAAGATGTCACCAAGCTTCCACGAGCGGAGAAAGAGACCGAGATGGCCAAGGCTGCGTACGAACAACTCAACGAACAACTCTTCTCCGAACTGCCGCAACTCATTGACCTCCGCGTGCCCTATCTCGACCCCAGCTTTGAGGCGCTGGTCAAGATCCAGCTGCGCTTCTGTGCCGAGGCTTATTCACGTATGGCCCAGGTGCAACAATATTTGGATGCTGATGTTCGAGAACAATATGCCCAGGGCCAGCTAGATAGTAGGGTTGAGCAGGTCTTGCAGGAGATCAGAGAATTGAGCATCAGCGGGACGGTCTAAGGAATGGCCTAAAAATAGCCGGTCGGGGTGTTTGGGCGTGCTTGAGACTTATAATACAAAGACATCATTATTATTGGAAGATTAAATGGTACTTGAGATTTGGTGCTTCCCCGACGTGCTTTGGCATTGTGATGTTTGGGCTGACCGGACGAAGAGTCATACGCCGGCTGTGGTGTGGTGGCGCAGGCCCAAATTGACTGCGGAAGAGTGCTCGATGACTGACAAAGCGGCCATACTCTCGAACAGAACTAGAGAAACCCGTTTCTTACCGTTGCTTTCCATGCATATGAATCCATACATAAAAAGTCCAAAGTCGCCTCCCATTGTTGAGTTCGAAAGTGATCAACTGCAGCCCGGCACGAAAAAAACGCCATTTTCGTCAGCCTCGCCTCGTCGCACCGCCGCCCGGGAAAGATTTCCAAAATGACCTCACGCGAAGCAGCTCAGATCTCGGCCCAAGAATCTTGGGACACAACACCCCCCAAGAAACCCAAGAACAAATCCCGCCGAGCCAAGAACTCGCCGGTGCCAGCATCGAGTCCCGAACGCCCTCCCAGCAACAACGATGCAAATATAACGCCCACCCTCCTACGACTCACCTATTCCTCTCACCTCCCCATGGCAGCTAAAGCCCCCCTCCGCCTCTTGGTCTGCTCCATTGGCAACCCAGCTCCGTACCTACAAACTTACCACTCCGCCGGGCACCTAGTTGTCAGCGCGCTCCAAAGATCCCTCGCCTATCCGCCCTTTCAAAAGTCGCGCGCGCACGGCAACGGCTTGGTCTCCGAAGGCCTCACCCCCGATGGCGCCCGGTATACCCTCTGGCAGTCGGCGAGCTTGATGAATATTTCCGGGCCGGGCGTCGTGGCTGCGTGGCGGACCTTTCTGAAGAGCTCCGGAGGTGGCACCGGGGAGGATGCGCGGTTGGTGGTTGTGCATGATGAGTTGGAACTTGCGCTGGGCCAGGTGCGGGTGAAGAAGGGGGAGATGAGCGCCAAGGGTCATAACGGGCTGAAGAGCATAAAAGAGAGCATGGCAAATACCGGACACGAGTGGTGGAGGATTGGAGTCGGGATTGGACGGCCGCTGAGTAGAGAGAAGGACGATGTTGCACGGTTTGTGTTGAGTAAGATGAAAGACGGGGATAGAGAGAGGGTTCTGGGCTGCGTGGGAAAGGTGGAGGTGGAGTTGGGGAGATTGGCTACTGGTGGTTGAAGCTGTATAGACTAGAGGATTGAGTTTACTTTGGGAAGGTTGGCCGGTACGCCTTGCCGGCGCAACCTTGAGCCAATCTTTGGACGCTGGTTCAATATGGATTGGCAGAGAAGCCTCAGGATATGTCATAATGCACCCGATAGATGCGTGCAGGACTGGGAGCTTTGGCAAGATGGCCAGGATTCATGAGAGGCAGAAGGACAAAGCTGAGTCTGACGACAAGCACAAAGGACTGTGCTTCTAATATCTTGTATTATAACCTATATACCCAGACGCCAAACACCTTGGCGATGCTAGAATACCCATAGAGTAGAAGAAGTGCGATCTTCACTGTTCCTAACATGACCGACTTTTATAGGCAAAAATGCATGCCCAATAAAATCAGGCAGCTATCTATTCAATTTATACATGCGTTTCGTTGTTCTTCCCCAACGTACTCGGGCTCTCTGGCTCATCTTCACTCATCAATCCCTCCAACTCAAACTCTTCAGCATCCCGGATCTGCCTCGAATCGGTGCCTCTGGTGTGGCCGTTCTGGCGTGGAATTCGCTCCGGTCTCTCAGGCTCCTCGACATCCTTAGGTGGAACAGCGGGTGGTCCGGAGTTCACAGAGTACAAGTGAAGAAGCATGTTGACAAAGAGAAAAACGAGGAAGGCGAAACTGTAGAGTACCAAAATATAGGAGACGTGGGAGATACCAGCATCGGAGATAAGCTGCGTCTGTTGCTCCGTAGCACCCATGAAAAGAAATCCCGAAGCGTACAGAAGCTGGAGGGTATTAGCACTAGTAGAGAAACCGCAGAATTACAAGACTTACAAATGGTGGAACATATTGAAAGCTGTTAGCGTCTCCATCTTCAGACAGGTTAGGGGCATCCTTCAAAACGAATGCAATCTCGATGATTCTTGTCAAGCCTGCAGCCATTAAAGTGTATCCGAAGAAGCTGTGGACCTTGGTGCTGAGCATCAGGTGCTGGGGATGACCGGACATGGCCCATCCGGTGAGGAAAATGACAAATCCTGGAATAAAGTTCCTCTTTGGTGAACCATCTTTCTTCCTGCTGAGCCAAATACCAGCCAATCCAGCACACCACCAAACGACACCCATAGTAGTGTGTTGAATGTCGTTGGCGACCCATGGCCCTCCCCAATGATGCTCGGTGAATGTGTTGACACAACCCCATGCGGCAATCATAGTTGAATCGAAGAATTCTTGGGATCTACCAGTCTTCTTCAACCACACCTGCCCAACCAACATGAGGACGGTCATGATGATTCCATATCCGATAAATGCACTGCCCATGATGAAATGGGCAAGACATTGGCCAAGATGATCGTCGCGACAGAATCCAAGCGCTGCAATTCCACCAAAGAGCATTTGGGTCCAACTCAGAACCGGCATAAGTTTTCCCACAATTCCGTGAGCAACGACTGCGACAGATCTCATTTTACCGTGTACACCTTTCGTCAAGTGCATTCGGAGGTAGACTCCTATGACCACTTGGAAGGCCAACATGAGCATCAGCCAATTGGCAAACTTGGCATGCACATTTGATGCAAACTCTCGTCCTTTGTGTAGATGTCCGAGGAAATACGCAGGGATAGCTATCGCGGTTCCGAGGAGTTGCACTGGTACATGCCATCGGTTTCTCACCATCTATTCTCGGTCAGCATGAGTTGGAGCCGCATCGGTTTCCGTACGACCTACCCCAAGAACCATTCCAGTCGGGAAAATGATGCCAAACGACAACAGCATCAGCATGATATGAATCCATAGTATGGCATCCTATCAAACACAGGCTATCAGCTACGATCCGCGCAATCCGAGTGTCCTCAAGACATGAAGTTAGGGAGGCTTCCGCATACCATGGGCTCCGCGCTCATTGCGTCTCCGGGGGCGATTTTCTCCATGGTTCCGTGAGCAGCTACAGATCTGACAAGTAGAGAGAAGGTCGTCAGTCCCAAGACTGGCAAAGAGCCATAGCTGGTACGGCTCCTTATGAATCGTGCCATGTTTCAAGATTGCTGCGGGACTTCTCCCTACTACGATCCAACACCCCTGTATGTCACCGTCGGAGCGTACGATGTCGTACACGTACTCTCGAAATAGCGCGCTCGAAAAGGATAGATGGGACGCGATGTCAGAAGAGCAATTCGATAATGAATATCGCTATGATCTCTGCCCGGTGGGGGGAGACTCTTAGGAGATGGGTGCTTGAAGTAGCCTTTAAACGGCGGTGTTTTCCTCCTTCTCCATTCGTAAGATTGACATTCGTAATGTATCTAATTATGGGTGTGGCTAGAAGAATTGCATGCGCCACAGCTGCGAATCGAACGGCATGTGTTCCCCCCGACCGCTCTGGTTGGCAATGCCTCTCTTGACACTCGCTCTCCTTTTTTATATTAAATACACTGGTGAACGGCCGGCCACAAAGAAAGAGGTCGTGGTCATTGGCATTTACAGATGTGTCTCAAGAGAGATAGAGCCTGCTTCTCTGCGCTTCCGGACTTCCGACCTCCGCAGTAGGGATTTATCTACAGATTGTATACACGACCCAGAAGCCATGCAGCTTCCGCTCACTCACTCCTTGACCCAATCTAATATTCTTTTCCATATTAACAGTCCGTCATGCGGCAACTCGAACTTCTTCGAGATCGCATCCACCTCGTCCTCTTTCACCGCCATGTAGCTCTTCGTGGTGCTCGGCAGCATCTTTTTGCCAAATTCCACTGTCATCTCAGGATGGCCCTGGAAAGTGAGGACAGTGTTGCTTGCGTTGGTGAAGCACTGGTTGCTCTCGGCCAGGGCGATGAGCCCCTTCCCCGGCTGCTTGATTTCTCTTGCATGGAACTCAATGACCTTGTACGAGCTTCCTTGCGGTAGCACAGGTGCAAAGAACTTGCTTCCGGTCTCGGTGAGTGAGATGTTGTGTACGCCCATCTAAACGGGTCAGTCCTCTGCCCATCATCACCTGAACAGGAGTGCAACGTACCTCGTAACCTCCCATGGGCGCGACGACACCACCAAGAGACACCGAAATAGTTTGATGGCCCCAGCAAATGCCCAAAAGCTTGGTTGGCGAGGTTTGGTTCACGGTCGACCTCACGAACTCTTGCATCTTCAACACCCAAGGCTCCTGTGACATCGGATCTGTTCCGCCTCCGCTCAGCACGATCAGATCATACTCCTCCTGCTTCGGATATTCTTGGGCAATGATAGGATCGTAAAAGTCGATCACCGTGGTCTCTTGTACTGACTTAATGGCATTGTTGAAACATGCCTTGACATCGTCATGTTGGGCGGATGCTCCATTAAGCAGCACGGCCACTTTGAGGGCAGGAATGACTGTCATAATGGCGACTGGTGTGATCTAAGAGGGCCTCGGAGTATTAACTAAAATATATAGGAAAGCTTTATGGTTGAACAGTTTTATTTGTTCTTCAAGGCATCTTCTGTGCTGGATACGTGAACATAATACAGTCGAAGTGCTAGTCACCAGTTTTGCCGCCCACCTTTGCTCGTTGAGAGCGTGGCTTATCTTTTTACACCGAAAGTGGGGAATGTGCCCGCAGTGTGAGAGCAAATATATTATCGGCTTGGCAGTAATGTTTCAAATCCACAAAAACTAAGACGACCTTCATATTCTGTAGTTTGCTGTCAAAACCACAACCTTTTAGAGGTCTTGGGTAGCACTTCTGCCATTGGTGGCGTGCTAGTATGGCTTAGTCAGCCAGTCATATTGCACAGTACCTCACTTACTTACGGATGAGAGTTGGTGATGCCTTACTTTCCTTATGCATACGTTGTCCAGTCCACTTAATATTCTTTCGGAGCGGGCTCTAGCACACCCACCCACCAATCCATTGAAAGCTCGACTAAGCAAGTATCAGGTTCGAGCTGCGGATACTTCTACACAACGTCCTACCATTGTTGTTCGGAAAACCATTTTTCCATCATCTCGTTAGCTAAATCATATGCAAACAAAGTCTATATCCGAATATTTATTCTTAAAGATGATGACCTGCCATTGCCTATTTGATAGGATGCAGTATTTGATATATAAGCCCTACGAGAGAATCATTGGTTGAAAATAATATGCGTGGGGTGGGGGTTGCTCTAGCTTGGCCTTCGGAAACTACATGATATGGCTTTTACGACATCTCTAATTCACTCAGAAGGAATAATGAAGGACCATCTCGGAATTATCAAACGCCATGGTGTTGTAACCCGAAATCACCTCAATTTTCTAGTCTAAAAACTTGCTCGCTTATAACTTCGTCGAAGTCTATATGTCATCGATACCCCCCTTCCACCATTGAACAAGATTTCAATTCCTGAGCTTCTGGATCAGTCTCGTTGGCCAGGAGAGATTCTTGCTGTCTTCTTCTTCATCTTCTTCCAACTTTAGCAAACGATCGGAGAAGTCCATCTCATCGAGGCGCACCCTGAACATTATTAGTACTTAATTATTATTGTAGCGGAAAACACCTGGATCTCAATAAAAAAATATGCAATGCTTACCAATGCGTCTTGTGATATAACTTATACCCGACGAACAAAATTACTGCAGTTGGAATCGTGATATACGATGCGACGAAGTTCTTGACGTTGAATGGCTTTTCAAAAGCGGTGAAGCCTTGAATGAAAAGAATGAAGATATTCAAGCAGAAGTTGAACCTGTAAATCCAGATGCTTCCGAAAACCTTGAAGGGATACGTCGAGGGGTGGATGCCTTGCTTCTCGAGACCGGCGCGAACGCGCAGATGCGTATATACGATAGCGGACCAAGCAATATATGCAGCTGATCCACCTACGGAAGTCATATAGGTGAAGACGGTTCCTGCTGTGATTTTCATGTTCATGAGTGCGAGGAATCCCCAGCAGCACGATGTGAGGATGGCTACATATGGCACTGGAGCACAGTTAGCCTAGTATCCTAGAGCAGAGAGGAAATCACTTGCCTCCTTTCTTGGACGTGATGGAAAAGAATTTGGGGGCTCGGCCTGACAGCGATAAGGAGTAGAGTGCTCTAGACTGCACGTAAATACAACCATTTCCAGCCGAGATGAAGGCGATGATGGTCAGGGTGTTGATAAAATGTCCTGAGGTCTTCCATCCAGCTTGGGTGAAACCAATTGTGAAGGGGGAGGAGGCGGCTTTGGAGGAGGCGTTGAGAAGCTCTGGGGAGTCTGAAGGGCAGATCAATCCTTGGAAGAAGATCAGGCCCAGGTAAACGAAGAGGATACGGTAGACGACTGTGTTAACACCCTGCGGCATATTAGCGCTGGTGAGAGTATATGAAGGGTAACACAAACTCTGGGGATTGATCGTCGCGGATCCTTCGTCTCGCCTGCGGCTAAAGATATAATCTCCGTACCAACATAGTAAGATGCAGCTAAGACGAAAACTTGCCCAAGGCCATTGATACCGTGCACAACCGGACCTAGAAAATCAGCAAGATGTTTCAAATGAACGGAATATCTCCCAACATACCCACAGGTGGTGTCCAATACCGGAACCCGATATAACCATTTCCAAATGCACCAACGTTGACCAAGAAGGAAATGAAGAAACAGACTGCAAGAGCAATGATCTTGAACCATCCGAGGTAATATTCCAGCTCACCATATACCACAACACCAAGTGTAGTCAGGATGGAGAAGAAAACAAAGAAGACGATTACCCATCCATAGAGGGGCATCTTTTCTTCTGGAACCCAGTATTGAAGGATAAGAATTGCACCGTTCCATTCTGATCACAAAGAATCAAATTAGTCGGTATTACGAAGCTCTCAGCAGATCCAGACGTACCACTTCCCAGAAATACACTCCACATTAGATAGTAGAGCCATGCCATGGAGAAACTAAATGCAGGATCGACGAAGCGACTAGCATGCTGTATCTGGTCAGTGAAATGCCACGCATCGTAACTAGACACAACAAACCTCGATAAATCCACCTGCAATTGGAAACATGGTCGTAACCTCACCAATTGCCTGCATCAATGCCCAAACACTAAAGCCTTCACAAAATCAGTCTCAGCTCCCATTCATTCTCCCAGACGAGGCAGGAGAGCACAAGGATTCAGACTTACCGACAATACTGAACCCAATCAAGGCACCCAAAGGTCCAGAGAGGTACAATGCATAGCCAAAACCATAGAAACAACTAGCACCAATTACACTAGCCAGCGAGATCAACGTAACATGTCTTCCAAGCAAGCCTCGTCTCAACCCGTCTTCGATGATAATGCCCTCCTGAACATCATCCACCGCTTTCTCGTTCGTTTCCGAGATCGACGTTTTCTCGACGGTAGAGATATGCTTCGAGTCCAGGGCATCACCCTGAAAGCCCGTAGTGGTTGCCATGACCAAACCAGTACGTCGTCAATTCCGGCTGGGATGAAGGACGCGCAAACGTTGGGCAATCGCTGGAAATACAGGAGTTCAGGAATCTCGAAACGAAGTCCAGATCAGCCGTGCCCGGGGAACTGGTATTATTATTGACTTTTGGTCCCTCACTTGTTTTGCTATCTAGGCGTCGGCCAGCCCCAAGGTTTCCCCCTCAGAAGGAGACCAGGGCCACTTTTGCGTAACCCAACGCCACTTGCTCCTCTATCGTCGCCATCGCGCTCACCCACCAGCTCGCGGCGTGCAAACCACGTCTGGCTGAGTCCCGGGTTCTCAGATATGTGACATGCTTGAGTAAGGTGGAGGAGATAAGAGCGCTTTGAGCACGGTGCTCCCCATCCCCATGGTGAAAGCGGAAAAGAGTTGCGGAACTGCCCTGGTCCGCCCGGCAGCAGTCTAGCATTGCCCTATCTGGAGATGTTCGTGCTTGCGGAGGGAAATGACGGAGCGATCCGGCCGTCCGAGAGTTCTGCTTGGCCAGGTTATGTGGTTCAGTCGAGGTGGTATCTGGTGGTAGGGGGCCGGCGTACGTATGAATTGTATGCCAGATAAGAATACCTGCAGGTGCAGGGATCGCGGGCTCTGTTCTGCGTGCGGGTTTCAAAGGGGTATGTACAGACGAAAGCATGAATGATGATGCATCCACCAGGCGTTCGTTGATAGCGCTAAATGGCTTTCGATACTGTACTGGACTTATTTGTCGTGTCTTTCTTTGAAAACAGACTTATCAGCTGGTCAGCTCCGCTGATAAAGGATCGTCGTCGGCAAACGTGGACGTCGCTTAAGGCAAACCGTGGCTAAGATAAGAGCCGACGGCAATTGAACTCTACGAAGACAAAGCCAAGTAATTTTGAAAAGCTTCGAGTTTCTGCTTATCCCAGCCATTTTGGAAAG
This sequence comes from Coleophoma cylindrospora, assembly GCA_003369665.1. Taxonomy (NCBI): domain Eukaryota; kingdom Fungi; phylum Ascomycota; class Leotiomycetes; order Helotiales; family Dermateaceae; genus Coleophoma; species Coleophoma cylindrospora. The sequence goes on from PDLM01000001.1 coordinate 1,218,040, forward strand.
TCTTCTATTTGGAGGATGTCACAACTCCCAGTGTATCGGCGTACAACCTAGATAACTGAATGTAACTTAAACTTCCATGATAATATTTATAAATTGCCAACTGACGTTGCGGGTGTGATGTATCTTAATCCTTGTGCTCTGTAGCCATTTCATGCAGTCGAATTGTGCATAAATATGAAAGAATAGAGAGGTGCACAACTTATTGTATTGGAACGTAGTAGTACGCCCCCAGAGTTATCCTTTATTCGTAAATTTCCGAAGTCTGTGGAACCCTGAGCTTGGTGAATTTGGCCCTCCTAGAGCCCTTTGTCCGTTATGCGCCATCAGCAGATTTCTCATTGGTATCCTTTTGAAGAAGCTCTTGGGTACCTCAAAGGCCTTGCCGGGCATTCTGCTATCCTGGTTATCGGGCCTCTCGTGCGCCATCATTGAATAGCTTGGGATCTGGGACCCTTCACCTGCAGGAGGCACCCAAGATCTATAGGGGCGATCAGCTGCCTGCCATGCGCTTATCACTGCAACGATAGTCGGCGTTGCATATCATGCAAGGTTCCAATTCCAGACAACTTTTTAAGTTGGCACTCGTCTTTCGATCAGTCTGGGCTTACGCAACTGCTGATCTAGAGCCCAGAAACCTTGGTCCCGGCGACGATTCAGACCTTAGGATCAATAGTCACAGGATGCGCTGTTCTCTGATGCTCAATAGCACACTTTATTTGGTGCTACCTAAAAAAGTTCCCCCTTTGTTCTAACCCATGAACAAGCTTCATGCGTCATTCATTGCGCCAACGCGCATAGTACAAGCTACTATGTAGAGGTTGGAAATATAGCCAAACAGTAACTAGAGGGTACTGTACTAAGAGATGAATTCTTAGGGAGTGAATGTATGGACTATAGCACAAATGAATTTTACTGTATTGCTTCAGCAGCTTCGAAAGATGCTAGCGTTGAAGGGGTCTTGAGTAGCTTCGAGCACGATTATTCAATAATAGTCCAAGCAAACTCAGTTGTTCTTTTCCATTGCAGTAGATACAACAGATAACTTAATTATAAGGAAGAAAAGAAATTCATTTGGCTATTTCCTACCCAAGCCGAGACTACCTTACTCCCCAACCTGTTGCAATTGGGTTGCAAAAGGACGGTACTTATGATGGGACTCTAGGGACGCTCGACCTACTCATCTTACAGAATGCTTTATTGTGAGTGACTTGCATAGAGTTCAACTCCATCATCAAAGCCGACTGCCTAAATTATAATAATGCCTAAGAAATGGGAGTGACGCCCTTCTTCAAGATCACATTCCCATACTTCCTCGTCTCTCCGGTAACCACGATGCAGAACGCGCCCTTCGCTCTCTCATAGAAGGCAAACCGTTCCATCTTCTCAATCTCGCCTTGATACCCCGGCGCCACCGCCTTCTTGAACGACGTCTCCACCGTGGGGTCACAGCTATCACCCTTGACAACATCCATCATAATCACCGGAGTCACACCATAGGTGTCTAGCTCGAACAATGGAATAATAGCCTCGAGAAGAGCTGATGCACTGATACCTGCCGGGAGTTAGTCTCGGAGGCATCTCACGTGATCGTGAACTTACCATCCGCACGAACGACCGGGATGTGAGGTGGGCAGATCGAGTGAGATGGAAAGTGTGCATCTGCAAGGACGATCTCATCGCCGTGTCCCATTTCCGCCAGGATCTTGAGGAGAGATGGGGAGATAAGTGGTGAAATGCCCTTGAGAACCATGTTTGCGGTGGTGATGTTGCGATGTGTCCTGGAAGCGAGAGTTTTTCTTGGAATAAGGGAGGGAGATTCGGCGGCGATTAGATTACGGGCGAAGAGAACGGATGAAGCTACAGGTGGATGGAGATCGGATGATGGGCGATGTGTGTCGGACTTCTGTTATATACTTTGTCTTCTGCTCTGTTGCGGATACTGTATGCGCAAGCGTGTTTCAGCGGTTGTTTGAAGAAGAATCCGCTCTTGCGCTTCAATTTCGGCGCCGCTAGTTAACGACGACAACAACTTTAGTATAAACTTCATGGCCTCGCTGCTGCTGCCACGTCTCTCGAATTCCTGTACAGAATTTGGCTTCTCTAGTTCCCAGTTTTTAAATCTCACCAGTCTTGTTCTATCACAGCCGGTGTCTCGGCTAGATTCGAGGACCCCGAAGTAACATCCAGTGGAGTGCTTTGTGGGGATCTGAAAAGACAACAATTGCTTTGCTGGAGATCTGCGCACTGAAGGCGTGAAGTCTTCCCCATGTTCGCCGAACAAGCGACAGAGATGTTTTCATGGAAGTTTGGTTAGGGTGCTGAAGTCAGCAGTTACAGCAAGCTCCCATGGCCTCTATTCTCCTGCGGCAAATGGGCACAGCGTCGTGCTTACAAATGATAATTTCAAGCAGTCTTCGCATTCATGGTAGATATGTGTGCAAAGAAAATAACGGACTTGGAGTGTTTAATCAATTAAGTGGTGGTAACATCAACCCTTCCACGATAAAACATTTCCTCTGAATTTTTATCGTGGCAGGCGTCAGGCACATTCCTTCTCAGTGTTCTTTTCTACCAAAGAGGGTATTGTTCTTATGGTCGATTTCCTCTTGGAATAAGACTGAGTGGCCTTGCCAAGAAGATAGATCACCAGCGTGACGGAAAATATGCGTTGTGAGATCACACCAGAACATGAAATATGTTAGCGCTCTATGGCACCGCAATGCTTTTATTGAAGACGCCTAACGAAGTTCTCTTGATATTGATGAATGGCTCAATCTCACAGCAACATAAAAATGGTAAATGCCCTGTATGGCATTGTATGGTTCTAGCAACCACTATCTGCGGCGTCTGACCACGAGATTCAAAGCCCCTTGCGGCGCCTGAGAATGATTGTTTTCAGAAGAAGGAATAATCATAACACACACCTTTCCCTCTCAAAATATTACTTTCAGTGCTATTTTGATTTAACTCTTTAATATCATGTCTACAGCTTGCTCTGCAAGGGCATAGACGGCGACTTGAATCGGACAAGAAATGGGCGAGGGTATGACACTCGCATCTACAACGCGGAGCTGTTCTACTCCTTTGACTTTCAGCTCATTGTCGACTACCTTGCCCATCGAAGCTGTCCCAGCATGATGGTGGATGGTCCTGGATATTGTCAGTACATACCAGTAAAGCAGAATTGGGATGATGAATACTGACATGTTTGCTCTCTGAGCTACTCCGTCAATATCCTCATCAACGGAGTTAGGGGAAAGATCTGCGCAGCCATCTGGAAGGGCTAGGTGTGCCACCATGTCTTGTCCTTCGGAAGTTTCAGTAAGGACCTTCAGAAGGAGCCTTGCGGCCTGACGAATTCTATAGCGATCTGCTTCTGTTGAATAGTAATTGGGGTCAACTATTGGCTTTGCTGATGGATCGGCAGATGCCAAGGTTACGGTTCCTCTTGAAGTGGGTAGAGTGCAGAGAACGCCTGTTTGCACATGGCTTCCATCCATTGGTATGACAGGGTTTGCCAGGCTCATACCAACGTACTGCATGATAGACCAACTGTGGCATCTTGGCGTTTTGATCAAGGAATGGTGCTTCACCTCAGCTGCTGGAACGCCATCGGCAACCAGGGCAGCAGCAAGCTCCTCGGAAGGGGCATCAATAGAAACAAACCAATCTATGGGGTTGCCCATCATGAACGCGGGATCTTTCCATTCCGGCGAACCCAGCGATGCGCCCAAGCCCGGGTTCTTCAATTTCCAATGCGTCCGGAGACCAAAGTGATCCCAATGGTTCTTGCCAACCTCGGGAGAATCAACGATCTGGTTGATCCCGTGGCGTTGCAGCTGTTCGGCTGGACCAATGCCGGATAGCATCAAGATCTTGGGGGTTTGCAACGCTCCTGCAGAGAGAATGACCTCCTGCTTGGCGTGGTATACCGTCCCATCGACAAGCTCTACGCCCGTCGCAACTTTCTTGGTGCCTTGCGATTCAATGATGATACGACTGACCAGCTTGTCTGTCAACAACTCCACGTCTGTCAGAGGATATACCGAGCTCGAAATCACCCTAGAGCCGTCTTTCCGAGCCTCGACCACTTCGGCAAGACCTAGCTGAGAGCCAGAATTGCCATCCGGATTATATTCAACTCCGTTCTTGGCCCAGGCAGCTTTGAGTGGTTCACGGAAGACATAATTGCGGCGAGAGGACGAGACCGATGCGGTTGGGACCGGCCCGTCATATCCATGAGTTTCTACACTCTTTCCTCCGTCGTGGTAATGCTCCGTCTTCCGGAAGTATGGCAGCAAGCCCTGGTAACTCCACCGCTGATCGCCCACGAGAGCCGCCCAGTCGTCATAATCCTGTGCATCTCCACGCGTCCAAACACCTTGAAGCGTTGGCCACATCAGTAAAAAGGCTCTCGACCACCCGTGACACAAAGTTCGAAAGCATGCTCACCCCAATTAATCACCGACGAGCCACCCACTGCTTTCCCCGATGGGAGGGGGATCCGGCACCCGTCCAGATGCTTCTGCGGTACCGTCTCATAGTTCCAGTCAACCTCAGTGCGCTGCAACAAAACGGCAGTGAGGGGGGTTGGCACCAGCGGATTGTTGGTCGCATCCTGCCCGGCCTCGAGGATGAGGATCTTGAGATTGGGATCTCGCTCGTGGAGCCGGGATGCCACGACCGTTCCACCAATGCCGGCCCCAACAACGATGTAGTCGTATACTTCCGACATAATGATCACTTCCCTATCTTTTGGGTGATTGCAAGAGCGAGTTGTATCGTCGTCCTAGAAATCCCGCCTCTCTTCGTTGCGTCGCGGATGGATTGTAACTTTCTTCCCAACGAGCGCTTTTATGTTCTATCCATCCAGTCTCTTGGATCTTCTCACGTCAGATATCTTGCGCTCTACTCTGCATTGTAGAAAAAGTCGAATGCTGTTATCTCGAGCCATCGTAGCACTTGCCTCCACCTTTCCTCGCTTACATCAGCTGAGGAGGGGACTTGCGTGCTTTTGGACGGGCCTGCAGACACATGGCAGTTCAATGATTGGCTAGCAAATGTACCTGGAGCTGTTTACTTGAGCTGCGCATGACAGTAGGTGAGAACGTAAAATTGGTGATGGTAACTCGCTGGAAATTTGCGGGCACAATTCGAGGTTTGGAATGGTATCTCCATGGCTTTAGGAGCTGTTATCTCCCGACTGACAGTAAGCTTGGCTTCGGGTGATGCAACGCTGATATTCATGTCGTATAGAGAAGTAACCTGGGACTACTAGTTGGAGCTATATGGCCAGATCCTCTTAGGTTGGAGAAGCTAGCATTCAACACTGCAAATATCGTGTTGCGGAAAATGTTGTGAATGGACAGACCTTCCGGGGCTTTAATGGGCAGTTTCAAAGAGATCAAAATGATGGTGGGCATTACCAAGACAAGACAAGGCAGTGGCGCTTATGGTTTCTGAATTTTAGCAACAGAATAGTCATTTGCTAAAATCACTAGAACAGTAATGGGGGCTATTAAGAAAGGGGTGGGGGTGGTCTTCATGATTCTATTGGTTCTAATAATTTGCTGTCCAATTTGACAGGCAAGGTCTTTGGGTTCCTAATATCTACCAGGGTCAACCTACCACGATTATGATCAACGGCTTGTTGATTGATTGTTTCAAGAGCACGGTAGGGCGAGTTATATTTACTTTGCTTGGATTGGGGAGCCAACTTCCGCAAGATCTTTGAGCAAGCTGAATACTCATGCTTCTTGCCAGGTGCCTCGTAGTGTTTGAACTCAGGAATTTAGTGGCCCGGAAATTTTAAGAAAGGTAGGAAGCAATACAAGCCTGTAAGTATAGGACGTACCTATTATGAGGCGAGGTGAGGCTGGTCGCAGCTAGGGAAGGCTACGTATTTCATACTTGCAAAACACAGCTATCCCGAGCTAACCACAGCGTAAGCGTGCAAATATAGCACGGTCACCTATATCTAAGATGTAACTTATCAGGTAGAAAGGTCGAGAACGGTAGTCTGCCTACCTCATTAACCGTCCCTTTACTGCTGTAAATATAGAAACTAACTAAGTGTACCTTACCACGATGGATTACTTCGACCAATTAGGTACGACTTCGAGCATTTTGGCCAAGAGTAACCGTAGTATCCCCGTTGCCCAGCATAAGGCAAGGAGACATAAATGAGACACAAATCATGCATTTTATTTCCGTTCTGTAAACTTAATTCCAGCCCTTAGTAGATGTTTGAAGTTTAGCTATTCATTTCTCACGTCACGGCCAAGAATACAATAGTTTTGGCGTTCCTTCCTTTCAATCAAGGAGACGAGATCCAGTTTTGAATCAGTGTTGTTAAGCGTTCCGTCTCCTTGCTATAGAAGGTTTTCAATACCGGGACTAGCAGGTTAGAGTTTCCGGGCACAGAAGTATTTTCGGCTCAGAGTCCTTGAAGGTGTACGCCTGAGACTTAGTTGACGGTTGTGCTGGTTGAGATAGCTCAAGTAATATGGGGCATGAGGCTTTGGAACAAACGAGAAATCTTCATAAAAGAGGTCTGGAATGAACTACCCCAATATAGATCGCACATGTTCGGATCATTGACGTCGGGCCATGATGGAAGCTAGGTTTACCCTAGATGGCCGTCTGACAAGACCTGGATATCTTTTCACGTTAGAAGACTGGCTTGGGCGGCGGATCAGTCTGAACAGTATGGGATCGAGATTAGACAAAGCGGCTCAACTAACACGACATGGGGTACGGGGACTTCGGATCTGGACCAGGCGCAGTGGGCCTTGCCGATACCAGCCATCATGGCTGAAACGAAGCCTTACAGAGAATCCACCGTGTATACCATATGGTATGGCCCTGCTCACAACTCACGATCGTCCGGCCATTCCGGCGGGAGGCTCTCAGAAACTTCTGAATTGCCGTGACATCATTTGCAAGGCGTTATGAACTCCAGTGGCGAGGTAAGCTCATGGCCATCCATGGTATATTGTACGTTGTATCGAACTCCAAGCACATCCAAGGCTCTACCCTCATGTCGCATGTCCCGTCGCAGCCCGCACGTACACCTTCGACGTCACTTCCCCCATCAAAGCACGTGACGGGAGCCCCTACTCGACACAACACAGCCACGCGATCTCTCACCATTCGTGGTTCATAGGAGGGGACCAAGCTGTCCTGCATCGGCGTCGTGTCTGGAGAATGGGCAAGCCAGAAGCGTCAGATCAAGCATATTTTTGATGCGATCTCGAGCGATGGAGATCAAACGAACTGGTAGCGGTTAGGATCTGCTGCTGCGATGCTGCACCACTAGCATGCATGCAGTGGTCCGATGGATCGTGGGTAAGGTGTCGCGCTTGTAACTTGGCCGCTCCACATCCCGTCCGGACCTTTGGCCTTCCAGTGCCTATCGTCTGAGTCGTCCGCGCGTGAGCGTGGAGAAGGAACAAGACGACCGGCGGCCGGTGTTTCTATATATACGTGAGGGGAGGTATACCGGCCGGTACCACGGTTCCGTCGACGGTGGCGATCAAACCGAACGGTGGGCCACTGGACCACGGGGTTTGCATGCATCCAAAGCTTGACTGGGAGCGTCGGCGGTCACGATGGGGCCTGGAGGGATGGATGCGAGCCCAAATGATGTAAATGCTGTGGTGGCATCTCTGGCGTTTCAGATTCATGCCGTGGTGGTAGTGTCTGGCTCGGTCGGAGGTTGTTCCATGGTGACGACGAGCGGCAGCCAGGATGGACGGGGTGGAAGGGGGTTGAATGGGTAGGTGGTCGAGGCGAGTCGAGGTCGTCGTCGCCACGCATTTGGCAAATTGCCCGGGGGTGCGTATTCGTACACCGTACACGGAACTCGATGGGGGAGACAGGAGACAGGAGACAGGAGACCGGAGACCACAATTGCTGCGCCTTCTTCAACAGCGTGAAATGAATGGATGTCAGGTGCTGGGGCTCCGTATGGGGATTCGGCCGCGTCAGTGGACTGGCATTGGCTGGTTTGGTTGGACCGGAGGGAGAATGGGAGTGGGAGAGGGAGAGAGTATGGTGCGGGAAGGGGAGCGGCAGGGGCTCGCAATAATCTCATGTCGAGGTCGAGCTGCGAGGTACGAAAGCACAGTACAGTACACAAGCGGAAGGACGTCGCCTTGGTGTGCTCCAGCCAGTGCCCGTCGTCAGGTCCCAAAGTCGCCCATTCGCCCATTCGCCTTGGCCAAGCGCGTCCGTTGCCGCAGCCAGCCAGCACCGGACAGCCAGTCAGGCCTCAAGCGTGGGAGCTGCTGCAGACGCCAGGTGTGTCGTGCTGCTGACCCGACGGCGACACGCGGTGGGCCAGGCCAGCCAGACAGGTACAGGGAACTTGCAGGACACATCAATGCTGGCCCAGAGGTTTGACGCACCGCGGCGGATGAGAACGAGGTGAAGCACAAAATAAGAATTAAGAATTCCCTGATCGTCCCATGCCGGTTCCTTGCGCATGAGATGAGCTGCTGCTCTCCTTTCCGTGCTTTTAATATCCGACCGACGGATTCACCACGCAACTCCATCCATCCATCCAAAGCGTCCCTCCTTCCTCCCTTCTTGTTGTTTATCTGGTCCCTATTTCTTCGTCGTGCTCCCCCCCATTGCTGCGGCTTGCATTGTGCGAAGAAGAGACGAATCTCGAACCTCGCGGCGTCCTTATCGCGCAGCCAAGACGTTCCAGGCCAAACAAGCACGACACTTCGCATCTCTCTCTCGCCTCTCCACCCACCACGCTCCCCTCCACCTGGATCTGCAATCTCGTACCTCCCTCTCCAATTCCGTTCCTCGTGTCCGCCACCAACCTCGCAATCTACAACCACTCAATCTTCAACCACCACCTCCTCGCATACGCCCTATCCCTTGATCGTCCGTTGCTTTCGCTTGCCCCTCCGACCCAGGAAAGTCGGCCAGGAATAGAAGCCCCTCCATCCAGCAGGTTAATTGATTTTATCCATTCCTGCCACGACCTCTTTTTCTCTGGGCAACAATTGCTCCCGCCATTCTTCCCGACCCCTTGCCCAACCCTCCCACCACCTTCGAACGTCCTCGAAGCACCGCGCCGTCCCAACATCACCGCGAACCCACCCTACAAATACCCCGTGGCCATCGTCTGCAGCTGAGCCGAGCACCTTGCCCATCATGAATATCAACAAGAAGTTCGACCGCATTAAGCAATGGACCAACGAAAAGATGGGCGCCGAGGCCAAGACGGGCGTATCCGAGGAATTCAAAGCCTTGGAGATGGAGATGACCTTGAGACATGAAGGTGCGTCGGTCATGGTCGTGTGCGGGACGCTGCTAACCTCACCCAGGCATGGAGAAGCTCCAGAAGTCCATGACGACCTATGTCAAGTCCCTGTCGAAACGAGAGGAGATTGAGGACAAGGAGAAGCTATTGCCCGTGGGATACCTAGCCCAGACCATGATCAACCACGGAGAGGATTTCGAGCCCGACTCAGAGTTTGGAAACTGCCTGATTGGTAACTTCCCTTCGAACCTGCTCCCGGCCATGACTGACCAAGTATAGCGATGGGACGGACGAACGAGCGGATTTCACGGACGCAAGAAACCTATGTGGTCAATGCTACCAATGGATGGCTGGAGTCTCTAGAGCGATCCTTGGCTATGATGAAAGAATATCAGGTATATACATGCTCGGTCTCATTATCATCGCCTGATCTGACCATCATAGGCTGCCCGAAAGAAGCTCGAGAACCGACGCCTCGCATATGATGCATCTCTCTCCAAGATGTCTCGTGCGAAGAAAGAGGACTTCCGAGTCGAGGAGGAGCTTCGATCCCAGAAGGCCAAATATGAAGAGTCTAGTGAAGACGTTCTGCGGCGCATGCAGGATATCAAGGAGGCAGAGGCCGAGAGTGTAGCTGACCTGGGTGCGTTCTTGGACGCCGAACTTGAATACTATGACCGATGCCGAGACGAGCTTTTGCAATTGAAGAGAGATTGGCCAGCTGGGTAGGTATTCTTCTCCCGGTCCTTGATTTCTGTTAACATACTTAGTGCCACACCGTCCCCTTCCCAGAGACGCCCCAATGGTAGATCGAGATCAAATACCGCGCATTCGCTGAACACTCCTCACGTCTATCACGAGAGATTTGCAGCGTATGAGGAGCCACCGACCCCCGAGCTAGAACCACCTCCACGTCCTGCCATCCGCTCAGCTAGTCGCGTGGGTTCTGCGTCGCGGGTGGATAGCCGTCTCGACACTCATGACGAGTACCCGGATCCCATCTCCCCATCGTCGCGGCCCAGCTACGGTCGATCGAACACCTTTCAAGGACCAACATCGATCTACCGCGAAACTACACCCGTCGCTTCCCTCCGTCAAAGCTCGGTACCCAATGAGCGAGAAGTAGGGAGTCTGCGGGCCAGTCTTCGACCCACCAGTCGAATTATTACGCATGCCGCCGACATCTTCCACGACCCATCGGATGACTCTACCCACAACAGCGCTTCTCCCGACCACTCCTACGGTGAGAGGTCCGTGAGCCCGGCGACGAGCCAGGGCAGCTACCAAAGTTATACCAGTAGATCCGCCAGCTTCTCCAACAACTTGACTCCAGGAAACGCACGCAAAGGCCCCCCGCCCCCTCCACCATCGCGAGCCAAGAAGCCCCCGCCACCACCGCCCATGAAGCGGGCAGATATCAGTGCCGGTGGTATCTCGAGATATTAGAGTAGATGTGAAGCGCGTTGCTGGCACGTGGTTATATATCACGGGCCGACAATGAGTCTCCGAAGGAGTCGCTTGGAGGAATGGGTCGGTATTGGTTTGTTTGTGTAGAATGGTCTGAATATGACCAATTAAGGGATAGCTGGGTGCAGCACAGCACCCATGTCTCGAGTTCAAGATATCCAAGTTTTGCTTTATAGCATGTGTATGTATGTTAGTTTTCACCGGTTAGGCATTGTGTGTTCAAAAATACGAAGCCGTAACCTTGGTCAAGCTTGTGCATGCCATTATATGAATTTTCTATCTTCTATTCTATAAAACTAGCCGACTTCAGACCGTCCGTCTCTCCGAACCGGCTCCATATTCCCCTCCACCCCCGCCCGCGAGCAAACCGATGTTGCTGGGCCCGACCGTAACGCATTCCGCCCCCAGGATGTTCTGGTCATTTTAAAGAGTTCAATTGAATTTATGCTGCGTTTCCCTGCCCCCGCCTCAAAACGCCAATGTTATGATTTTTGGATTTCTCTACCGTATCTATCGAAAAAGAAAGCAAGCGAGAAAGTTTGAAGGAAAGGGTGAGACGGATATCATGACGGGGGGTGCGCTCATTTCTGGCCTTTGACCGTGGTGGAAGACGACGCCGAGAGCACGGAAGTAGGAAGTAGAGAAGCTGAGCCGCAAAGCTCCCTTGCTCACCATGAAAAGCTCGTCGGCGCGCTTACTCCAGCTCGATCGTTCCCGGTGGCTTGCTGGTGTAGTCATAAGCGACGCGGCAGACGCCCTGGACCTCATTGACGATGCGGGTGGATACGCGAACCAGGAATTCATGCTCGAAGGGGAAGGGGTTGCAGGTCATGAAGTCCGTCGTCTCGACCGCACGGAGGAGCACAATGTTCTCGTACACGCGCTTGTCGCCCATGACACCTACGGCTCGGCTGGGATCCAGCGCTGCAAACGCCTGCCCAATCTTGTCGTACAGTCCTGCTTCGCGGATCATGCTGATGAAGATGTTGTCGGCCTTTCTGGCCATCTCCACGCGCTCGGGAGTCACCTCGCCCAAGACGCGAATGGCAATTCCTGGGCCGGGGAAGGGGTGGCGCATGACCAGGTCGTGGGCGATGCCGAGTTGTCTTCCGAGATCGCGGACTTCGTCTTTGAAGAGCTCTCTCAAGGGCTCGATCAACTTGAGGCCTTGGCCTTCGGTCATGCGCTTGGGGAGACCGCCAACATTGTGATGTGTCTTGATGGTTGCGCTGGGGCCCTTGAATGAGATGGACTCAATGACATCGGGGTAGAGGGTTCCTTGCAAGAAGAAGTTGATCTTGCCAGCCTTGGGCGAATTAGCGGCTGCGTCTTCAATCTTCTTGGCCTCGGCCTCAAAGACGTCGATGAATGTGCCGCCGATGAACTTGCGCTTCTGTTCAGGATCGGTGATTCCCTTCAGGCCATCGAGGAAGAGTTTGGATGCATCCGCGACGATCAGGTTGATGCCGAGGTGCTCGGTGAGCGTCTTTTGGACTTGCTCGCACTCGTTCAGGCGCATCACGCCGTTGTTGACTAGCACGGCGTGGAAGCGGTCGCCGATGGCTTCCTTCATCAGCTTGGCAGCGACGGTAGAATCGACTCCTCCACTAACGGCACCGAGAACTTGTCCGGTCTCTCCAACCAGGGTGCGAATTCGGGCGATCTCTTGGTCGACAAACTTGGCCATGGTCCAGTTCTGTTGAGCCTTGCAGATGCCTACGGCGAAGTTCTTCAGGAGTTGGACTCCGTTGATTGTGTCTGTCGCTTGTTAACTTCCTACACATCTTTTGTTGGACTCGCAATGCACTTACGGGTGACCTCGGGGTGGAATTGGAGACCTATGATAGTATTAGTTTTCCAGACTCTTAAAATGATATTATGGGGGAGGTATACAGTAAATATCCTTGGTCTGATGGGCGATCGCAGCATATTCCGAGTTTTGGGTAGATGCAATAACGTGGAAGTCCTCTGGGAGCTTGGCCAACTTATCACCGTGAGACATCCACACCTTCATGTTGCCCTCCAGACCCTCAAACAGACGGTCGACAAATCCATCGACCTTCTTTGCCTGCAGATCAGCGTGTCCATACTCCCTGGCGGTTCCAGCGATGACGTTTGTTGCATTGCTGCGATACGCGATCTCCTGCATTCCATAGCATATACCAAGGATGGGGACGCCGAGTTCGAAGTATGCGGGGTCAACGTGTGGAGCACCGTCTTCGTAGACTGAGTATGGGCCTCCGGACAAGATAACACCAGCTGGCTTCCAGGTGAGATCTGCAAGCTTCTGGGTGCATGGAAGCATCTCGGAGTAGACATTGAGCTCTCTGAGACGGCGGGTAATCAAATGGGTGTATTGCGAACTGTCGGCATGGGTTAGGACGGCGAGAATAGTATGGGCGCACGCATTGCTCTCGGCCGACTTACCCAAAGTCAAGGGTCAGAATGGTGTCAAAGAGCTGATGAGGCTCGATCTCTTGCGCGGTTGCAGACATGATGGCAGTGGTGGGGGGTGAACAAGGCAAGGTTGTAGGGATTCGTGGGCTTGAGAGTTGATCGATCCGCAAGATGCTGGCACAAGAAGTGGAACGCGGTGCAGTGCTCTCCTTGAACAGTACGAAGGTGCAATACTGTCAAGGTCTGCGGAGGAGGAGAGGGGAACAGAGGGGACTTCAAAGATAAAGAAAAAAATTCGCGTAGACGCCTTATCGTTCGTTGCTTGGCCAAAACTAGCGGCCGACGTCCAGCCTTGCCTTGTACCTGTCCCTGTCCCATTCACCGCCTCACTCGATTCTTCTCATGATATTGCCCTCAAGATCTCAAGATCTTTGGCTTTCTAAACTTGTCGTAGAACCTGTTCTCTTATGAACTGGTTTAACTGAGAGGGAGATACTTTCCATCCGCTGAAACTCGATTCCAAGTTCCACGGCATTGTGCCAATATCTCCTGGAGTTACCGCATACTAGAACTCCCTACGCGCTCCATGATTCTGATGCCGGCGGAATACGTCGGTATAGATAATCTTGAACTCCATGCTGTCGTGAGCGGGTGCCATCTTTATATTGGACTGGTCACGGATGACAAATCACGAAGAGAGCTTATTAACAATTTCAAGTTAGTCCAAGCCTCAAGAAGACTCGTATTTCCGCTTGCCTCAGCCCATGGTTAAATAGCGAAGTCATTTGAGGCTGACGTGATGGGTGCTGCATCTCGTGCTGGGCTGACTGGCTTTCGGCGAGATTACAAAGCACGCGGCGTTCTGAATGCTGCAGCCGGGACCAAATCACTCCAAGCTGAGAGCAAAGCTAGTCTGCTGCAATATGGAGGCCCGATCCAAGGCAGCATGGCCCTGACGGCGTGGCCGGTCTGCCTCTCGCACGCAGCAGGGAGGTCGTGTCAGCTCAACGCACTAAGCGGCCGTCGCTAGACTTCTGGCTCAGCTCACAGCCCAAGCCTTTCAGTCCTTGATGCTATTCCTGTCTCTCTGTCACGATTATTCGCCTTGCCTATCGGGTATTGGATTCTGACTCAGATACAAACCAATATAGTTTTGCAGCTGGCGGGCCATTGCACATGCTTTACATGCGGTATTTCCGTGAGGCCGGGCCCGTATTTTTGGTGGGAAGCATAATCTTTTGGTTGTCCAATGCCACGTTTAAGGCTTCGGTCTGTTATGGAAATCTTATTCCTTGGCAATCATATGTCTTCCAATAACTTCTATGCTGCGCGAAGTATTGAATGCAGATGCCATTTTCTCATGTGATGAGTGCAGCTCTGGCTTGTCAGCTGGAGGGATCACATTCGACAGCATCCGAGGCGAATCGACTTTATCTATAAAGAGAGTATAACCGGCCACTCATTCTGTCTTGGAAGCAGGCTCATCTAGCAAAACCATCTTTTACTTAACCCTGATCACTTTCTACTCTGACTATCTATATCTACCCTAGCACTCCGGTCTAACTCAACTATCCTCAAAATGGGTTTCACACGATAGTAGGTCTCCATTCTGATCAGCCAATCTACAAGGGGTCTCAGGGTCTAACTTTCTCTAGCTCCGGTCCAGCATCTGCCTTCCCAGGAAAGGAAACCTGGAAAGACTTTGAAACAATCTTCAACCTTAACAAGGCAGAGATGCTTCGTACCGGTGATAGCCACCAAGACGTTGGCCGGATCTGGAACGCAGTTGTCGAAGCTGCCAAGATTGGTGTCGAAGAACGAGTCATCTTCTGTATTATTATGCAGGAGAGCACAGGAAATGTTGGGGTCGGAACCACCACTGACCCAGGTAATAAGCCGACTGGTGGGCTTATGCAAGCTGAAGAGAGCCCAGCCTTTCCCGGAAAGCATAACCTCTCTCAGGTACGTTTCTGTTCCTCTAACTTTTTCTCTTGGCACTGTAAATGCAAGCAATCTTGCTGATCTATCAATCCAGGAGCAAATTTCTGCCATGGTCATTGCTGGCACCAAGCACTTCAAGGCCAACTTGAAGCAGCTTGACAATGCAGACACTGCTACAACTATCTACCGTGCCCTTCGGCTTTACAACTCTGGCTCTATCAACGAAAACAACCTCTCTGATGCCAAGGGCGCAACTGCTAGTTATGTCAGCGACATTGCAAACCGTCTTCAGGGACGCACCAACTAGACGAGAGGTTCTGACGGGGTGTTTCCGATGTGTCGTGTGTTAGGATGATGTTAACTTCACGGTTGGCAAGGTTGTCTCATAAAAAAAAGTCGTTTATTGATATCTTGTTTCTTCTAAAAGTACTTGTACGAACTAAGACTTCAAAAGAATGAAAATATTGTTACGACGGTCTCTAGGAGCTTCAGTACACAAGACTTGTACGCTTGTCACTACTGTGCTATTTACTGTGCTATTTTCTGGTCATTTTATCGAAGGTATATGCTAATTCTAGTCTCAAAACTTACACAAAGTGCGGTTAAGTCTTAAGAAAAACTTCCTTCGCTCTATACTAGAGAAGATCAGGATCCGGGTTATTTGCCCAAGTTCTCGTGCTGACTCCCTGCACCGCAGTTGCGTTGCTACCAGGTTCCAACTCCAAAACTACAATTTCGTTACCCGTTGTCTTCAGATAGCAACCTGGGAGATAGAAGCTCTGCTGTGGACCAACCACCCAGAACCGTCCCAGGTTCTCACCATTGACCCACACCACACCCCTGGTCCAGCCTGGAAGCTCAAGGAATGTATCTCCCACGGTTTGAACATCGAAGGTGCCTTTGTAAACAACTGGTCCAGAGGTGGCTGAGGGTGTAAAGTTAGCTGCACTCGAAGCGGTCGGTATGGTTTCCATGCTCAAAGGATACATGCTCCACCCGTACAGGGTGCTTCCGCCGACTGTGACGTTCCCAACAACTCCCTTCTTCTGGTCTGGGATCCTGTGTCCGTAGTTGATTCTTCCCATGTTCTCGATGAGTAGATCCAGAGTATCGTTGGCTTTTAGCGAGAGGGTAACGGTGTTGGGCGTCCAGTACGTGCTGTCTATGACCCCAACGCGTTTGGAGTTCACATAGACCAGGACACGATCTCGGGGGTAATCTCCTGGCTGAAGGGTACCATTTAATGCAGAGGTGACCGTGTGTCGATAGAGGGTATATCCATGTGACTGATTCAGCGCCTCCATATTAACGGGCAACTGCGCAAAAACACCAGAAGGAAGAATATCAAACAAAGCGACTTGCGGTGAGAGGTTGAACGCTGGAATTTCAATTGGGGTTGGGATCTCGGGAACTGCGGGGATTGTTGCGTTGCTGCTGACGTTCTTCAGATATGAGGATATGGTATCTCGAATTGCGAAGTAGATCTCGTTCGGTCTCCCGCTTTCATCGAGAGGTGCTCCATAATCGTAGCTAGTTATGACTGCTTCCAGATAATTACCCCAATCCGCTCCGTTTTGGAATCCGAAGTTGGTTCCACCATGGAACATATAAAGACTGAATGAAGATCCATTGTTCAAGACCCAGCTGAGATCAGACTGGACAGTAGCTATCGACGAGGCAAATCCATCATATGTTTCAAAGGTGTAATTGCTGGCCCAAAAGTCGAGCCACGTTGTATAGTACTCTCCATCTAGCTGAGGTCCGAGACTGGAAGAATCATTTACATACGTGTCGCGCGCGGCAAAAGCACTCTGGGGAGATCCATCTGTCTCGGCGAGGACTCCGGAGATGGCACCTCCATACAGATCGACGTCGTAGCCACCATCATTAGTGTACAGGGTAACTCCAAATGCCGCCTTGAACATATCTCGGAGTGCACCCATGTATTCATGGTCACTCCCGTACGATCCGTATTCATTTTCGATCTGGACCATGATCACGGGCCCACCATTCGTGACCATCATCGGAGCCAGATCACTTGCGAGATGGTCAATATATGCCTTGGACGCAGCCAGAAATGGGGCGTTGTAGGATCTAACAACCATGCCATCGACCTCGCTCAGCCAGGCCGGGAAACCTCCCCATTCATGCTCACCACAGACATAAGGACCAGCTCGCAACACAATGTTTAACCCGGCCTCTTGCGCCAGGCGAAAATATTCCGTGATGTTATTCCGACCACTCATATCCCAGGAGTCAGCGGTGGGTTGTATTTGATCCCAGAACACATAGGAAAAGATGGTGTTCAAGCCCATAGCGCGTGCCTTGTAGAGCCGGTCACTCCACAATTGGTATGGAATCCTTTGCGGATCCATTTGACCTCCAATGATCTGGTGTG
The DNA here is from genome assembly GCA_003369665.1 of Coleophoma cylindrospora. Taxonomy (NCBI): domain Eukaryota; kingdom Fungi; phylum Ascomycota; class Leotiomycetes; order Helotiales; family Dermateaceae; genus Coleophoma; species Coleophoma cylindrospora. The sequence continues at coordinate 1,235,523 of PDLM01000001.1, forward strand.
GTGATCCATCGAGCAAGAAGCTTGTTCGGTTGTAAGTGAATGACGTTGCGCCCAAGCAGGATCGGACGAGCAGCAACAGTGCCGTCGCTGAAAACAAGGGGGACTTCATGATCCGGGCTCTTGGAAATTCTTCAAGCAAATCTCCAAATCGCTCTTAGCAATGAAACAATACACTGGATATCCTCGGCTAGCATGCCGAATCTTTATATTCTCGAAAATCGCCCTCCTCTACCCGCCGCTTCTTTGCATGTAACCATTGCGAAGTTCCATCAGGACCCCCGCTTTAGCGAGCACGTTACGGTTGACGGCGAAGCAATCCTTTCTTTTTGTTCTCAAAGAAATCGATATGGACAGACATCATTCTTATCTAGGAAGCTGTGTATCCTGTTCTGTGATGCTTATCTCGTAACGTTACTACTATTCTCCGCAATGTGAAAAGTGGACCTTACCGCACTGGCTGGGAGGGGGGCAAGAACTGATTCCGGATCTCGGCTGTTGATTCAAGAAACATTGCCATGGAATCAATTGAAGTCGCCATTTCAAACGAACGAGTTAACTGAGAGAGTTTTGACCGAACTTAAGCTCTTTTCGTCTCATATGTTCGGACACCGAGGGTGGGCTACTGACCCCCGTCGCCCACCCACTGACGAAATATGTCAAAGTATACTCGCATGGTTCTAACGTTTGTACACGAGAGTCTGCGTTGGAAGGCACTGGCAACCTTTGGCGCACTTACCTCAACCAAAGCAATCTTTCGGACCTCGCAGTCGGGAGAAGACCCTTCAGCTTCCCAAAAAATACAATGCGCAACTTCCAACCTCTATAAATAGGAAAGTATCAATACTTCCGTACCGGCTCCGAACCATTATAAAGTTTGGTGTTAGTTTACGAGGAATTTAAGCATGTTATAGACTTTTTGGGTTCCGGCGGCCGGCTGACCTCTTTTCTTCTTCCCGCATTCTGTAACGAATATTCTGCCGGTTGCACCTACGTTATGTTACAGTTGTAACAGAGGCCATACTAAAAACTAGGTTTCAGACAAGATATTCGACCTGGCCGCCTCGTCATCGCTGAGGTCTGGACTTGGCGATTCTGCATCTCAAATGAAGTCATCTATATCCTTACAAGGCGGACTGGGGTGCCTCGCTCGCTAGATAAAAGGACTCTGCGTGGTAAGTATGAGCTGGTCAGCGTCTTTGCTACACAACCAAACCAAGTATTTCTTGATAGCGTTACCCCGCTATATATGGCTGCCAAAGTCCTTGCCGATGCACGGGAGAAAGGAATGGAAGCTGGCTGCTATCCAGCCAGCGGAATGTACCACGTGAGCGGCGTTTGTGACCTGTCTAACTTGGATGTTGACTGTTGGGAGAGCTGAGGTGCACACCGGAAGGGTGCTGCCAAGATCTCACAGTCTGGTGTGACCCTGTGACGGGCGGCGAAGCAATACATATGTCAATCCTAAGGAGGCACTCGGGAATGACAAAGATTCTGCCACGTCGCGCAGATAACTGAATCGGGAAGGTAAACGCGCAGAGGAGAGCAGCCACGCGATGGTTGATGCACCAAGATATTTCTAGACGTACCCTTCAGTCTATATTCCTGTATCCTGGCTTATAAAACAATCCCGGGACGGTACGAACAGACGGTGGTATTGCCTTGCGTATTAACCTACCCTACCTACCTTAAAGAGCAGGGAAGAAAATACCGCGAAGGAATTGGGAACGAAAATGGATCATGTGGCTATAGCAGACACGTGTTCTATTATTTGTTAAGGAGATATTTATGTAGTTAAGTATACTTGGCGTGATTCATAGTAGTGTAGTCCTTACTTACCCTTTCGCTTAAATCTTCTTCTTGTGCACAAGTAAAGGATCCCCTTTTTTCTTGCTTTCCTACGTCAGCATTCACCCTCTTGTTCTTTGTTTTTTTCCCTCGAGCTTTGTATATTGTACTCTTCCGCTTTCTTTGGTTGATTGTTTCGTATTGAACAAAGAGCGTCTGACCTTCTGTCATCCGGTCCCCTCCCCGACCCCCCCGGGAAAATCGATGGATTATGGCGTAGGACCATCGCCATTTCCCGGGGCCCGCGCTTGACTGGCATCGCCCCAAGGGTAAAGGGAGCAAAGAACAAGGAGATGCCAAGCGCTTTAACGCCTCCACCTTCACTCCTCCTCGTCCCAATTCCTTCCTTCTCTCGCAGTAGTATCTTCCTTCTCCTTCAGCTATCCTCCTTTCTTCCGGCGGATTGACTTGCGATGCCACCTCCATACAATGCCTCAACGCAAGAGCGACCCCAACCGAGTACACTTGGCTTCGCTCCTGGGCAAAGCGCCCGCCCAAGCAGCCACCCGTCTTGCATATAACGGTGCAATCTACCCGTTGCTTGTTCGCGTGACTCTGACTGGGGTGTCATGATGGAAGCTCATTTCGTGCTGCTGCTCGTACTTCAAAGAAGCACTTCCGTAATCCCGCTGTGGCTGACGCGTCGTCATCCCCGTGTCGCATGTGCGAGGCGGTATCCAGAGCAGCCCTAGGAGAGTTCAGCGTGGTGCTGGAGGACACAACTGTTGCTCCTTACCTCGCCTGATGTGGCCGCACGGTAGCAAAGATGCACGAAACGCCTGGTCAAGCTGTCCGCACGATCCAGCTTGAAGCAAGGCGCTGTGCTATTGGTTCCCTTGGTGCATCTTGGCTGCCTTGGACTTGTCTCACCGATGGTTGTGACAAGCAGTTCGTGATGGTCTGCTCGGTGAGTGGGTGTCCTATTGGGCTTACTTCGTACTTGCTAGCCACAAAAGCTTAAAAGCGATGTGCATGCATCCCCCGACGTAACCAAAGACGCCATTTAGGATCCACACAATGCAATTGGTGCTCGATCCTGACCATGCATTGACCCCAGTCGCTTGCCCGTATTTACTGTACAATATGGGGATGAGAGAGCTATAGGGTCTGCTCCGGTAGTGGATTAATTCCCTTGAGGGAGTCCAGCTCGGCATCAAGATCCCCTTCCTTGGCCATTACGTTCCAGGACATGGCTTATTTTCCTCGGTGGCTTGCTTATATGACCTCCACCCTTCCACTTAGTTTCTTTATTGGGATTTGGTGCTGTACTTACAATTTGGTAAACTTACTACTGTTTTCTGCCTTTCCTTTGTCTTTGTTGTATTCAAATCTACCCGCTTGCTCGTCGCCAGAGAAGTACCATAACGGACACCAACTTTTCAGTGGGACGTGACGTTTCTTCAATACCAATAGCAGTTGGTATCAGATGTCTAATTTTCGTTGAAGTCAAGAGAGAGAGACAGTACCCATGGCCGCTAAGCAGGAGAATGTCAAATGGGTCGACGTAAGTCATGTTCAGAGGAGTTTCTAGTTGCATGAAATCCAGCTCTGACTCCAATACTCTTTAGGGGCTTCGAGGTGTAGCATCCTTCCTCGTCGTTGTAACCCATCTCTGCCGAGCTTTAGACGATGCGCTCTTCTCGCCCAGCATGGGCGAAGAGCCCAACAGCCCCGTCCGGCTTTTCCAACGACCATTTCTTCGAGTCTTTGTGCAAGGGCGGATCGGCGTTGCAGTCTTCAGTCTGGTAACAGGATATGTATGTGCACTCAAGCCTATCCGCACCATGCGCTCGGGTCGACCCGAAGTCGCACTACAGAACGTTGCAAAATCAGCCTTTCGACGAGTACCACGCCTCTTTCTCCCAGCAGCGATAGCAACCACTATCTGTTGGTTTGCAGCACAATTTGGGGTGTTTGAGGTGGGGAAGCGGGGTGATTCCGTTTGGATAGCACTGACCAACCCCGAACCTACACTCTGGTTTAATGATAGTCTCATTAGTCTTTTCTCGAGTTTGATTCATACGTGGACCAATGGTCAGAACTACTATGATGGAAATCAGTGGACGTTAATGCCCTTGTTGAGGGGAAGTATGATGGTATATATACTGCTTTTCATTACGGCATATATGCAGCCACGACATCGGATGATCACTGTATTCGGATTTTTTCTATACTACTATATTGGTAACGATTGTAAGTTTAATGTGAAACATCTAGCGGGAAAATATAGATACTAATGAGAAACAGCTGTTTTTGGCATGCAATTTATTTTTGGAGTCTTCCTCTCTGAACTATCACAAATACCCGAACATAAGGAATGGCTGATGACGCATACGAAAGTGCTCACAAGAATTGTCTCGCCAATAATCTTTACCTTGGGGCTCTATTTTGCTTCATATCCAGCAGATAACCCAGGATGGACGCCGTGGTCCCGGACAATGATGACCGTCGCGACCTATATCTCCCCCCCAGCCTGCGATGTGCCACACTTTTTCACTGGAGCTGGCATAATCCTTATTGCACTCGCGATCCATATCTCAGGCTTCCTCAAGACTATCCTCTCATCGAAATACCTTCTCTGGCTGGGCAAGAACTCTTTCGCCGTCTACTTACTGCACGGTGGATTGCTGCGGAGCATTCTCTGCTGGATGATCTGGGGCATCCATGCGCCAACGGATTTCGTCAACTCCGAAGGCAAGATGGAACGCCCGCCGCCGAAACCGCGAAGCGGGCTTCTTCGAGTCTGGTTGAGTGTTGTGGCTTTTTTCATTATTCTGTATTTTGTGGCCAGTCTGTGGATGAGGTATGTCGATCCGTGGTGTGCGAGGACAACCCAGAAATTGGAGAAGTATATGTGGACGGATCCGGCGGAGCAGGCTTGGAATGAAAAGGCCGAAGTTGTTGTAAATGGAAGGAGTGAGGGAAGACTGCTGCCTGTTTGACTTATGCGCGATATACCATAGCGAGTAATTTGAAAATTTATCGGGCTGGCAAGGTGGCTTTTCTGCGTGAGAATCGTACACCGGAACTATTTATCAACAACATGCAGTGCTTGGCTTCAGAACATTGTTGGGGGAGGGG